>JAVSCE010022347.1:0-92221 GCA_032199065.1 Smutsia gigantea | reverse complement strand
TATAGAAATGAAGTTCTCTGGAAATGGACAAAAGAAGGGAAATATTTTTTTTCATATTTTAATTGCTTTAAAAGATAATTGACTGAAGCACAAAAAATAACAATGTATCCTGAATTTAAAACATATTGAAAAATGTAAGACAAAATAGAACAAAAGATGGAGGATTTTAGAGTGTACAGTTATAAGGTTTTTTTGCACTACACAATAAGGACAGAGTTGACTCTTGAATAAAATGGGGTTAGAGGCACTGATGCCCTGAGCAACTGAAAATCTGCATATAACTCTTAACTCTGCCTATTATTAACTAGAAGACTTACTGATAACATAAACAGTAGATTAATACATATTTTTATGTTATATGAATGTATACTATATTCTTATATTAAAGTAAGCTAGAGAAAAGAAAATGTATTTTCAGATTGTCCCAAATCTCCAAAAAAATTTCCCAGTGTATTTATTGAAAGGAATCCATGTATAAATGGACCCATGAAGTTCAAAACTGTTTTGTTCAAGGGTCACTGTAATATTATTTGAAGTTTGGCTATGGTTAATTAAAGATATATAATTAAAACACTAGAACAACCATTAAAAATTAAGAATATGAATAATACATAATATAGTTAAATGTAAATAATATATAAAAATATAAATAATATAAAAGCATAGTAATTATGAATAGTATTTTTAAAGTACAGATAATAAGCTGATAATAGAGATATAATAGAGTCATAAAAATCTCTCAAGTAATCCAAGAGTAGAAATGAAAAGGAAATAATGTTGCAAAGAACAGATGGAACTAGTGGAACAGATGAAAAACAATTAATGAAATGGTAGATTTTAATCTAACCTAATCAATGGTACATTAAGTATAATGTATACCACTTAAAAGAGATTATTAGATTGGATAAAAAGGAAGTCTCACCTATATGCTATGTATAAGAATCCCAGTTTAAATATAAACACCTAGACAGTTAAAATTTAAAGGACTGAAAAAGATATACCATGCTAATGCTAATCTAAAGAAAGTTAGAATAACTCTATTAATATCAAACTATGTAAACCTCAGGACAAGGGATCTTACTGGGAATAAAAAGGGAGAGTACATAATGATAAAGAGGTCAAAACACTAAGAAGACATTATCAATATGTATGCACCAAACAAAATATCTTCCAAATATATAAAGCAAAAACTGTGAGAACTGAGGGAAGAAATGGAAAAATCCACAACAATAATTGAGTAATTCAATATTCCCCTTTCAGTGACTGATAGAACTACTAGACACTGAATCAGTAAGGATATATAAGACCTGAACAACACTATTAAGCATCATGTCCCATTGAGATTTCTAGAATACTCCATTTAGTACCAGTAGAACATTTTGTTTTCAAGTGCAAAAGAAACATCCAACAATACAGTGTGGGTCACAAAACAAACCTCAACAAATTTAAAATAATTGAAATTATATAAAGTGTGTACTCTCACCATAACAAATTAAACTAGAAATCAATAACAAACATATATGGAAAAATCTCAAATATTTAGATATCATACTTCATATCCCTAAGTAACCCATGAATCAAGGAGGAAGTCACAAGGAAAATTAAAAATATTTTGAATTGATTATAAATTCAAACAACATATTAATATTTGTGGAATGCAGCTAAAGCAGTGATCAGGGTGAAATTTATAGCTTTAAATATAATGAATAAAGAAGGAAGGTCTCAAGTAAATATGTAAGCATCTATTTCTAAAAATTCATCAAAATGAGAACAAATTTTAGTTAAAGCAAGCATGAGGAACTACATTAAAAGATAAGAGCTATAGTGAAATTAAAAATGGAAAAGTAATAGAGGAATTCAATAAAACTTGAATCTGATTCCTTAAAATCAATGAAATTGATAAATTTATAACCTATCTGACCAAAAACAGTACACACAAATTACCAGTTTCATTAATAAAAGAGCAGATATTGCTACAGATCCTACAGACACTGAAACAATAATAAAGAAATATTACAAATAACCTAATGTCCATAAACTACTGAGATGAAATGGCTTTTCAGTTCTTACTGTCCTGGAAGGAGCAATTGTTCTTCCTCACAGGACAGTTGTTTTATTCTGGGTATGGATTGCCTTTCCTGCCTTCACATGCTTAGGTAGCACAACCATTGAGGGCTTACACCGTTTTTATCCACAGCCACCGAACCCCACACAACATAGGCATCCTATTAGAGCATCTCCTTCATGGTGGATGAGGTGTGGGGATGGGTCCATAACCATGTTATCTACTGATCATATCACATGACTTCACTATCCAGTTTGGATAGGAAAGGCCTGTTGAAGTGATAGCTAAAGTGACACTTTGGAAGTAATACTCTGAAGATAGGATGCCATCCTCCAGGATTCAGTATACAAACTGATTCAGAGTGTTGTATATGGTGTCGTGTCCTTAATAAGAATAATATATGAATGCACCTCTTGACCTACTGGGGCACTTGTGCTCCCTAATTATGTGCATCTGGGTTCTATGGGGTTAGAGCTCATGGTTCTACTCTTGCTATAAGACCCAGTAAGGGTACCAGTGACATACAGATATGGCCACTGCTTGGAAACTGAATTCCATCTTGGCATGGGTAATGATGATCCTGAGCAAGATGAGATAAAATTGTTTTTAAACATGGAGACCATGAAGAATATATGGGAATCCAGTGATCTTCTGGTATCTTTTGGTGCCGTTGCTCATTTATAACAATGAATGAACATTTGCAGCAACGTTGGCCTGAGAAACATATGAATACCAAAGGCTTAGAACCTTAGGAATAAATGTTTGGTTCACACCATAAGATAAACCAACAAGATCTTTACAAGTGATGGTTGTGGATGAGAGGAATTTTGGATGGATATGTGAAGAGGGAGAAGATGAATTAAATTTGTGACCCTGAGACTAACTGCAGTGATGGAAGCTATGTAGCTGATCCCATTGGCTTCCCTCTTTCGAGAGAAGAAAAGCCCATGAAAGCCATTTAGAAGATGTTCCCCAAACATGCAAGGAGAAATGGATCTGTGTGACAGAATGGGTGAACTCTAGTGGCCATAATAGAATACTGCTCAGATTGCCCTTCAAAAGAACCTCTGTAGGGAGCACATTTGACTCCTTGTGTCTAGTTCTTGCCTCTTAGGATTTGCTGTGCTACGCTCATTGAGATCGTGTTTCTCCAGGGCTGCTCTCAGTCAATAACTGAGAACAGAAGTTATCCTAGAGGCAGGGCTTTTCTGCCCAATATGAGACTTTTTAAATGAACAATATGCCATTGACCTGACTGATAACGTTTCAGAACTGCATTTGAGTCTGAAGTTCTCAAGCAATCCTTCTCCCTTGCCTGTCTCCATTCCTAGGTATCAGACCTGCATTGCTGTCTGAGGGCTCTCCCCATGTGCTTCCACTCTCTTTGCAAGTGTATCCCTCAGATATCTTATACATCTAATCACACCCTGGAGTCTATTTTCAGAGGTGCCAAATGGGCATACCAGGCTCTGAAAGATCTGGACATTAGTATTTAAATAAGACAACAAATGCCCAAAACAATGCTTGGCATATAGAGGACATTCAATCATTCATTCCTTCTCACTCAGAAAATACTTAGTTATCATTTCCTGTGGGCTAAGCATTGTGCCATGCACTATGGATACAATGGTAAATAAGATAGAAATAATTCACCTCTGTTTCCATAGAGACCATAGTTTGGTAAAGGATACAGATAAACAAGTAGGCAATTACAATGAATGTCATACTTGTTATGGTAGGAAAAGACAGGGTGCACAAGGAGCAGAACACAGAGCACCTGACCCAGAGCTCGTGGCTCAGGACAAGCTATCCAGAGTTAATGGTATCTAAGCTGAGCCCAGAAGGGTGTTCGCTATAGGAGGAGGATGGGGAATATTTTAGGCAGAAAATGGAGCTTATATAAAAGCTTCATGGTGAGAGAAAGAGAATGGGAAGCCCTGGTTGGGCTTTAGCATTATTCCTTTGTCCATTACTCTTGGTTTTGTGCCTAATCTCTCTTGCTTTGTACTTCAAGAAGTTCAAACATTCTATTGACTCATTTCTAGCAATGGAAGGTCCTGACATTCTTTGCCTGGACCTGAACCTATGTTGACAATCTTCTAACTCAATAGCATTAGCAGTTACATTTATTAGCTCTTCAAGTCATTAGAAGTTGCTATAAAAACATGGAATTGTTCTTACCCCTACATACTTGGAAATCTCTCTTTTCCTTGACAAAGGTGCAAAGCCATCCATTCCCTTAGTCTTGCAGGAATTTTCAGGCAGGACTCATTCAGCACATTATATATTAAAAACCATTACAACAGCATTTTTGAGGAAGTAAATCCCAAAAGGATTTCTTAAGGAAGCACAAAGGCCAAGGACTTATTTGCCAGTGTTAGGTAATAAGTGCTACTCATAGACTTGAATAATCTTGTCATAAAGGGAGCTGGCTACCTGATTTACCCCATCATTCACCAGAAACTTGAAAGTAATATTTCAGCAGTACTTTAAATTATTTTACTATGGGGTTAGTTGGATGAAAGCATAAAGTGGAATACTACATACACACAAACATGAAAAACATAGAGCAAAATATACACACACACAAAATTCCAGTCTGGGTCCATTTGTATGGTTGTTTTGGTTATGTTATCTATCAGTTACTTTCTGTGCCTCATGTTAATCTGCATTCTGACAGCATCTGCATTGGTATGACTGTCTCATATCACCTTTTCCCCAAACTGGTGACTGGGAATCCTTGGTCATTTTGCCTGCAGTTACCTGAGGTCAGAGTCTTTATCATCTTTATTTGTATCTCTAAGATTAGTTTCCCCCATTGGTTTCTCTGTAAAATTCCAATTTTGCCAGTTTTGAGCCTTCTTTGATATTCACTGCCTCTATTTTTACTGTGTAAATGAGATTTTATTAATCCCTGAATTATTTTGATGAAGAGAATTCTTAGCAGTTATGGTATAACTGAAAAAAAAATATCCCATTGCAAAGAAATTATGAAGGTGAATATCTTTCATCTGTCACTGTATACTATCTCTCCTGACTACAAATATCAAATGGTTTCTACTTTAGCACTTTTATGCTGACCCTGTGTAGGCTACATATACTTGACACAGGCAAATTTATGATGCAGATAAGGTGACAGATCAGATTTGTTCGGCTCAGTCTCTAAAAGCCATCCAATAACCCTTATTCTCCCCAAAAGTTACCCCAGAGAGTCACTACAGAAGCACCTCTTAAATTAATGACCACTCTGAGGGTATTTTTCACTTGATTTGTTGCAGTAAAATAAGGCAACTATATAAAGGAGGTAAACACGTTTAACTGTAGATTTTATTGGATTATCTTAAATATTACTGTATGATTTTATACTACTTCTGTAATGAATTAAAGTTATCCTCTAGAAACCTAACAAAAGAAGTTCAGAAAATGTTAATGTCTGTACACCTAGCCCTTAGCACAACCTCTGGGTATAATAGATGGTCAGGAAATTTTGTTAAATGAATGAATGTAAACAATAAATCTTCATATTTTTTACTTTCTAAGCTATAATTCTTTGCATATGCATCTTATTTCCCTTGCTGGATTGTGAGTTCATGGATCACAAGGCAGAGATGTTCTTTGCTATGTTCCTAGTAGAGGGGACAGTGCCAGGAACATGCCAGGTATGCAAAGAATGTGCATTGAGTAGATAGTTGTGCAAATGAGTGGGAGAATAAATGAAAAAATAAATCAGTGAGTGTGTTTACAGTTGTCTTATTCAAAGTTAAACATATTATTTGGAGTCACCTAAAACAATTGAGTATAATGAAGTTCTAAGTTATGAATATACTCACCTATTATAACATTTTGTTAAAAGAAAATGGAATCTGAATTGTCTTTTTCTGGTTTTCCGCCATACTGTGAAGGTTTTCTGTTACCTAAGTCTTCATGGCTTACCAAGTCCATGGAAGTGGGACAGGTGAATCGCTGTTTCAGAGCTACTCATGTTTCCCCCTCCAGATATTTCTACTGATGTATATTTGAGCATTTAGACATCAGGGTCCATACAAGAAAACAATTTTGAAATAGTAGATAAAGGATACAGCCATTATTTGTGTCAACATAGTTCTTTTACTCAAAGGAGCCTCTACCTGAACCTTATACCTTATACAAAAATTAACACAAAATGTATCATAGATTTAAGTGTAAAACTATAAAACTTTAGAAGATAGCATGTAAGAAAACTTTCAGAATCTAGGGATAAACAAAGAGTTCATAGACTTAATATAAAAACATAATCCATAAAAAAAGTGATAAATATGATAAATCAAACTTCATCAAAACTAAAAATGTCCATTACTAGCTATTAGGAAAGTGCAAATTAAAGCCATGATGAGATGTCACTTCACCTAAACAGTCAAAAATTTTAGCCATTCCTCCATGATGAACATCTGGACTGTTTCTAGTTTTTGGCTGTTATGAATAAGGCAGATAGGAACACTTACCTACAGGTTTTTGTGGGGACATTTCATTTCACCAGGGTAAGTGCCTTATTCATAACTGTGTGGTGCATCCATACCATGCAATCAAATTAACAAAAAGAAACAAACTATTGATACAATAACTTGGATGGATCTCAAGGGCATTTGGCTCTGTGAAATAAGCCAATCTCACAAGTTCTCTGATATAATAAAAATATGTCTTTGGTATTTGTCCCCAGGTTCTGGCGTGGTACTAAACCCTTGGAATTTCCTGGTAAGAGTGAATTTTGCTTTTTTTAACAAGCCCTTTTCAATCACTCTTGAGTTCATGTTAATTAGGTGACTTAGAGTGGGCACCCTAGGTAGCCTCAGGATGGGGCTTGTCACCAGAAAAAGTGATTAGAGGGATGGAACTTTTATCCCCACCCCTACCTGTGAGGAGGAAGGCTGGAGATTGTGCTCTATAAAAAGTTCTTGAATGATGAGACTCAGAGAGCTTCTGGGTTGGTGAACACATTGAGGTGGTGGGAAGGTAGAGCCCTGGAGAGAGTGTGGAAGCTCTGCACCTTCCCCAGGACCCCACTGTCACCCTATTCATTTGGCTTCCATTTGGCTGTTCCTGAGTTGTATCCTAAAATGTTCTGAGTTTTGTGAGCCATTCCAGCAAATTATTGAAACTGAGGGAGTGGTTGTAGAAGCCTGCAAATCTGTAGATGGCCAAGAAGTGGGGGTAGACAGGGCATCCCATTTGTGGCTGCCATCTGAAGTTGGAGTGGTCCTGTCTGAATGAGCCCTTTACCTTTTGGGATTTGATGCTGACTCCAGGTAGATCATGTCAGAATTGAATTAAATTGTTGGACTCCGAGATGGTAAGAATTGCAGAGGTCTCATATTGCATGACTCTATTTATATAACATTCTCAAATGATGAAATTATGGAGACAGGAACATTAGTGGTTTCCAGGGCTTAGGGATGGTGAAGGTCAGTGGGTTCATTGTGACTGTAAAGGAGTAGCATGAGGGAGATTTTTGTGATGATTGAATAATTCTCTATCTTGATTGTTATAATAGACTTTACACAGATCTACGCATGAGATTAAATGAAAAAGTACTATACACTTTATGCAAATATTACTGTCCTGGTTTTGGTACTGTACTATAATTATTTAAGATGTAACCACTGGGAGGCATGGTGTGAAGGTTGTGTTTGAACAGGACCTCTGTGTAGTACTGTACTATCTTCGCAACTTACTGTGAATCTACAATTGTTTCAAAGTAAAAAGTTGAAAAATATCCTCATAATCACCACTGTCTCCTCCATCACTCTCTCCGCCACTAATATCTCACTACCAAGTCTTATGCATGGCATTATTCATATTTTTTTCTCCCTCCTGACTACTACTGTCTCAGTGCAGGCTACCGTAATTTCTTTCCTCCTAATGGAAAGAATAGCTTCCTAACTGGACTCTAGGTTTCTATTCAGGCCCTCTCCAAGCCAATTCCAATTCTGGTGAAGTGGTATTTCAAAAATATGTATATTATCACAGCATACTTTCTCATAAACCCTTTAAGAGTCCTCATTGCCTATGGAATTCAGTGTCAGTCCCTCCACACGGCATTTAAGGTATCTATCTCACAGGTTCCCTCTCAGCCTCATTTCCATTCCACTGTATCAGGGGTCCTTTGTTACAACCACACCAGCCTAATCATCCCTTTATAATCATAGCCTAAACATTTGCTCAGGCTGGGTCCTTTACCTACATTGTCCCCTGTTTACTCTCACAGGCATGCTGAAAGTCTACCCAGACTGCAGCTTCTGGCTCAAATATGCTATTCTCCATAATGCTTTTCTTAGTTACTCTGATTTTAATTTTATTTACAAATTTGCATGCATTTCTTCATTCCATATAGAAGACAGTATATGCTAGGTCACTGTGCTGAATTCTAGGAATAATAAACATGTTTCTTGACTCCAAGCAGCTCATGTTTTTATTTAAAAATGTTTATTTACACTCTACCCCCTTTCACAAAGGATATTCAAGCACTTATATAAATGTATTTATTTCAGAAATATGAAAATACTGTAGTTGGAGCAAAGGGACTATTTGATTAGAATAGTAAGAGAAGGTGTAAAATCAATACATAAAATGAATTGATTTCAGAACTCTGGTAATAAAAGGTGTTTTACAAATTTGATATGTTTTGCTATCATTTTGGCAGGAGGAGCTTGAGTCAGATATGTTAACAGATGAATTATAGTGTAATCTGGTAAATGTTCTAATAGAATTATATACAAGGAAAGAAGCTAGAGAGGGTGAGTTTCTGCCCAAGAAAATCAGAACATGTTTCTGGTCATAGATGGCTGAATTGTAGTTTGGAAAAGGCAGGGGACAGGTAGAGATGTTAGAAGCAGAGGGAATGGCATGCATAATGGCACAGTTATGAAACAGGAATAGGACACATTTCAGTGGAGCATGAGTATAGGGTACAGATAGGTAAAGAGGCTGGTATGGTTGGAGTTAAAACAAAAGAGAGGTTTACTCCTGGCTGTTACCCCCTTGCATACCAGGGAAGGAGTTTTATTCTATCCTTAACTAGTATTCATATAAACTGTGTTTTAACCCCATGATAACACTTACAACAGTCTCTGATATTATATTTAGTTGAATTCATTTTGTTCTCTTCTCACAAGACTATGGAATCTTCAAAGGCAATGGACATTTCCCGTTGATCTTTGTATACCCAACAATTAAAAACTCTTTATCGATTATGTAAAGTCTGTGTTTGTTGACTGACTGAAACAGAGAGATCTCTGATCAGGTAGATAAAAAGGAGTCCGTAGTTTCCCTCTTCTTTGTTCATAAGAATTTTTTCTTACCGCCTCTGATGCAGGAATGCCATCTGCCTGTTTGTGTGTTGGCAGACAGTGGTAGGATGATAAGCGTCTCCATCTGTGCCACAGACTCCCAGCCTGGTAGTGTTGCAGGGTACCATGAACCTGGTAGTTGCTATGGGACAGAAAGGTTTCCTGCTGCAGAGCTTGTTTTGGAAACTATTTTTACAGAGGTCTCAGGAACTGAAATTAAATATTTATAACCATTCATTCTGTTGCAGAACTAAAAGGGTCCATGTAGACTATTTAGTCTAAATACCCAATGCTTTAGAATTTGAAACTGAGCCCAAAAGAGGTTTAAAAAATCACCTGAGTTCATGCATTTAGAGATTCTGAGTTAAGACTGAAACCCAAGACTCCTAACAGTTGTCCATTGCTTACTTTGAACACAAAGCCTCATGTTTCCTCCACATTTTTTTTGTGGGGCAGGTGAGGAAGCATTACCATTTAAGATGTCACATAATTAGTATTTCTTTAACCAGTGAATCAAAATCCTAAAGAATACAGTCTTTTTGAATTGGTTAAATGATAGCCAACATCGTATTTTATAATGTTCATCCTCGATTTTGTCAAAATAAATGAAGAATATTTGCAAATAGGGATTCATATCATTTCAGAAAAACATATAGCTGAATTTTATGAGCCATGTAAAGTTATGTGAGTAATTATAAGTGTAACTTTATATTAATAATTTTCCCTTTCTGAAAACTGAAAGTATCAAATGATGTATTTTTAGCTTATACTCCTGTTTCCAAAAAAAAAAAGTTTAATACATAACAAGTGATTACTGCATGTAAGGGAACAACAACAAAAATTGCCTATTTTAAAACTAGAAAACTGGTTTCTACTTAATTTTTTTTTATAGTGGCTAAAGGAGAGAAAGAGAAATGTATTAGAGGGTGGTAATAGGGATTTGGGGAATAAGACTTAGATTTGGGGAATAGGGACATGTATAAAAGTTATAATTGCAATAAGTATTTCTTAAGCACTGATTATGATCCAGGAGTGATCCTAGTGTATAGCAATATACAGAGAGGAGTGGTTTCAGGAAGATGCTAGTTACCTTTGGATAGAAAGGATAGAAGGAAAGCTAGGTGGTACTCCAAGGAAAATGTGCACAAACCCAGCAGTCACTTTGGTTGCATGCATTACCCAGCAAATGTGTAAATTGTGACTACGTGCTGGACTTACACCATAAAGTGATTAAGGATCACTAAGAAACCATAGTTAAAAGTAGCCTCAGCCTAATAAAAGAGGACAGAGGATAGCTAGGAAAATTAAGGACAAAGGAATGAAGATTGAAACATCATCTGCATGGATGGATCTTGTTACTTGTCATCTTGTTCCATGGATCTTGGGTGGAAGAAGCTAATTCTCACAGTCATGTACTTGGTCCAGAGGTCCTGGGTAAAAGATTGTGGTGTCTGGTAGGGATCATTAGTCAGAGTAATGTTTGTGCAATTTCGGTACAGATTTCTCTTAGCAACCATTTCTTTCTTCCTTTCTTTCTTATAAAAGCAACTTTTTAATTTATTGTTCCATTTTTGTTGTTGTTGTTGAGGTACATGCAATACAATGCACAAATCTCAGTGTACAGTTCAATGACTTTCGACATGTGTATACACTCAAGAAGCCATCACCCAGATCAAGATATCAAAGAATCTTACTGATTTTTTCCCCTTCACCTATTTCATCTTTTTCTGACTTGAATCCAATGGCTGGCATTTGACAATGATTTCTTTGAACCTCTCTAAAGATTTAGTCTCTTGAGCTATCATAACTGCTGTGAACTTAAGAGATGAGGTACCTGACACAATGGTTAGCTAGAACATTTTCTTTAGCCTCCATGTTGTCCCCTCTTGTATGTGCCCATCCTTGATAGTAGCCACCTGTTAGTAAGAGTGACTAAAATTTCTGTTTTCTGTTGACCATTCTTAATTGGGGTTCCTGCTGAAGACAGGTATATTAGTTGCTTCCAAAGCATTCCAAAATCATGAACTACCCCCTAAACCCTATCTGCTACCAGTGTATGTATATTTACTCTTAACTCTAGCTAAGCAACAAGCTCTGATGATCACAATGAGTTCTGCTACTTAGGAAGATTATGCTAATGGAAAATAATATTTGGTTTGCATGGTAGAGTAAAGCAGAGAATAACTACTCTAATTATGACTCTCAAGTCCCGAACAAATCTATATCCTTGCCAATGGGTTTTCTGACTGCAAGGATAGGAGTGTTACAAGGACTAGTACAAAGTTTGATGAGTACTTTTTCTAATAGGCTTCTAGCTGTAATATGGTTCGGTAGTTTCTGGTGTATGGCAGTATTGTATGAGTTTGCATAGAGGTTTAAATAGGTTAATCTGAACTTTCATGGCTTCTGTCCCAATAATCATTCCTATATCAGGCTATTTTACCCACAGAAACATCTGGCACTTCTTTGAGATTGCCTATTTGCTAATTTAGACAGAAGGGTAGCAGTAAGTCAAAGTCTAAATTATCTATAATCTCATGAATAAAGGAGTCCTCAAGGGTTTTGAAGAAGCATAGACCAGGAGATTCTTTTACCTGGTTAATTCCCTTTGCACAGTAAATTCCTTCTTATCAAGTTAGGAAATGTGGTCTCGCAGAAGAGGAAATAACATTTCTTCGCTAAACATTGGAGGGTGATTATTATGGGCCAGAACATGGGGAATGTCTGTGAACCTTAGAGATACCCACCACCTGAGAAGTTTGTTGCCTCTGAGGGGAATGTCATGTGGCAGTGGTAGGCTTAAGGTTCATATCAGATCACTCACATCAAGATAAAATTTATCCAGATAGTCCTTTAATGTTTGGATAAATTTCTTCTTGTGATTTTTAAGGGTAAGAACAGGAAATTTGATGTTTTATTTCTCTTTGGAACACCTTTGTTGGTTGTTCTCATTACGTTTTTTTCCTTTTAGCTAATGCAGGATAATTTTTTTTCTGATGTTTTTCAGTTTTGAATTTGTACAACTGTCTCTTTTGAGAGACAACCTCTTCTGGTGTATAATGACTGCAGTGGGAACCTCCTTTTGGTTTTTCTTTTAAGGCCATCACTTTATTTTAAGTCTTCTTCTACCTTAATTCTAAGGTTCTTTCAAAATGTTCAGGGAGATGCTGTGTGTAACTGGGGCTCTTTCCCATTCTAATATTTGCCTGCCTTTAAATTCCTTCCCATCTTCTGGCTTAAGATGCTTCACAAACAGCAAGGTGAGAAATGAAAATATTTATGCTTCAGAATTTATTTCGGTTGCTGCAAAAATGTTAAGGTGCTTGACTTTGAAGTCTCCAATGGATTCATTCTTTCTTTTCTTACAGGACTAAATCATAGCTTGATAAATCAAAACTCTAGAGACTGAGAGATCTCTGAAAGAAAAGAGTTTATTGAGCCTTTACAGATGCAGCCAGCAAAAGGACTAAGTCTTGGGACAGGCAGTTTCTGCTTCCCCAGCAGCAAGGCCAGTTCACAGAAACAACTTGTCCACCAGACTCGGGAAACAGGGAATGCTTATGAGGAGTCTCAAGGAAAGGAAGTTTTCTAAATTCACATTGGCTACAGATAAGGAAGATGGGCTATGCAAAGTGGGCAAAGCCTCCGGTAGGTGGTTGGTTCATAGAGAAGGGGCGTGGATTGGCTGTTGATGATGGTCAGATGCTGGTCATGTGCAAGGGGGATCTGGTGGTCCTGGGGACCTTCTAGATGATTGCTGAAATGACATCATCCAGGAATGTGAAGTTTCTGGTTTAGCTATGGCTTGCAGCTATTGACTGGTTACCTTCCCTTGTCTCTCTCCCTCATTCTCTGGCCCTTATGTCAATTGATTTAGGATATTTCAGAATTTTTGCCATATCAAGCCAAATCTGTTTTTGTAGGAAAGACAGAATTTCCTACAGAAGACACTGTCCGATGTTTAAAGGTTTTCTAAACTTCTCTGGAAATAGAGTAGGCTAAGGATTTGAATAGAAGCTGTCACAGTTTAAGATTAGATGATCTCTACAGATCCCTTCTCATAGACTTTGTGTAAAGAAGTGCTGGTCTTTACCTGAAAGCTGCAAAAATTAGTGGTTTACATACATTTGTAATAAGCTGATTTAAACTTTTTCTCAAAGAAAAGTTGAGACTACTCATTTGGAAAAAAAAGTCTCACTTTCTAATTTTCTTTCTTATTAATTCCTTCCAAAGTAGGATCTTAAAGCTGCAAATGATGTTTTTCTCATAATGAATCCTCTCAGATCATTGTGTAACCTGTGAAAAGTTCAAAAGGAAAAGAAGAATTTTAACTTTAAAAGCTTTATTTTCAGTATTAACCTCCTTAACTGAATGTTTTTCTCTTGTTCCATTAAGACAAGAAATACAAATCAGCACAGCTATTCAGTTTCCAATATTTTAAGATGTAGTGTTACTTACAAAAACTATTTTCCATAAGGTTGCATGTGTATTGTGTGTATATCTCAAGTTCAGGTTAATGTCTCTCTTTGATTTATGTTCTAAAGAAAAGTGAATAATACCCAAATTAATAATATCCTTCGTTATAACCCTAATGAGAAGAAATGAGGCCCAAAGTCAGTAGAAGGAGGGACATAATAAAGATTAAAGCAGAAATAAATAAAATTGAGAAGAATAAAACAATAGAAAGAATCAATGAAAGCAGGAGCTGGTTCTTTGAGAAAATAAACAAAATCGATAAACCCCTAGCCAGACTTATCAGGAAAAAAAGAGAGTCTACTCATATAAACAGAATCAGAAATGAGAAAGGAAAAATCACTACAGACTCCACAGAAATACAAAGAACTATTAGAGAACACTATGAAAAATTATATGCTAACAAACTGGATAACCAAGAAGAAATGGACAACTTTCTGGAAAAATACAACTTTCCAAGGCTGACCCAGAAAGAAACAGAAAATCTCAACAGACCAATTACCAGCAACGAAATTGAACTGGTAATCAAAAACCTACCTAAGAACAAAATGCCTGGACCAGGTGGCTTCACCCCTGAATTTTATCAAACATTTAGTGAATACCTAATATCCATCCTCCTTAAAGTTTTCCAAAGAGTAGAAGAAGAAGGAATACTTCCAAACTCATTCTGTGAGGCCAGCATCACGTTAATACCAAAACAGGCAAAGACACCATAAAAAAAGAAAATTACAGACCAATATCCCTGACGAACATAGATGCAAAAATACTCAACAAAACATTAGCAAACCGAATTCAAAAATACATCAAAAGAATCATCCATCATGATCAAGCAGGATTTATTCCAGGGATGCAACGATGTTATAACATTCAAAAAACCATCAACATCATCCACGACATCAACAAAAAGAAGGACAAAAAACACATGATCATCTCCGTAGATGCTGAAAAAGCATTTGACAAAATTCAACATCCATTCATGATAAAAACTCTCTATAAAATGGGTATAGAGGGCAAGTACCTCAACATAATAAAGGCCATATATGACAAACCCACAGCCAACATTATGCTTAACAGAAAGAAGCTGAAAGCTTTTCCTTTAAGATTGGGAACAAGACAAGGATGCCCAGTCTCCCCACTTCTATTCAACATAGTACTGGAGGTCCTAGCCACAGCAATCAGACAACACAAAGAAATAAAATGCATCCAGATTGGCAAGGGAAAAGTTAACCTGCCCCTGTTTGCAGATGACATGATATTGTACATAAAAAACCCTAAAAATCCACTCCAAAACTACTAGATCTAATATCTGAATTCAGCAAAGTTGTGGGACACAAAATTAACATGCAGAAATCTGTGGCATTCCTATACACTAACAATGAACTAGCAGAGAGAGAAATCAGGAAAACAAATCCATTCACAGTTGCATCAAAAAGAATAAAATACCTAGGAATAAACCTAACCAAGGAAGTGAAAGATCTATACTCTGAAAACTACAAGACACTCATGAGAGAAATTAAAGAAGACACCAATAAATGGAAACACATCCCATGCTCATGGATAGGAAGAATTAATATTGTCAAAATGGCCATCCTGCCTAAAGCAATCTACAGATTCAATGTAATTCCTATCAAAATACCAACAGCATTCTTCAATGAACTAGAGAAAATCATTCTAAAATTCATATGGAACCAAAAAAGACCCCAAATAGTGAAAGCAATCCTGAGAAGGAAGAATAAAGCTGGGGAGATTATGCTCTCCAACTTCAAGCTCTACTACAAAGCCACAGTAATCAAGACAATTTGGTACTGGCACAAGCACAGACCCATAGACCAATGGAACAGACTAGAGAGCCCTGATATAAACTCAACCATATATGGTTAATTAATATATGATAAAGGAGCCATGGACATACAATGGGGAAATGACAGCCTCTTCAACAGCTGGTGTTGGCACAACTGGACAGCTACATGCAAGAGAATGGATTATTCTTTAACCCCATACACAAAAGTAAACTCAAAATGGGTCAAAGACCTGAATGTAAGTCATGAAACCATAAAACTCTTAGAAGACAGCATAGGCAAAAATCTGAATATAAGCATGAGCAACTTCTTCCTGAACACATCTCCTCGAGCAAGGGATACAAAAGCAAAAATGAACTCATGGGACTACATCAAACTAAAAAGTTTCTGTACAGCAAAGGACACCATCATCAGATCAAAAAGACAATATACAGTATGGGAGAATATATTTGTAAATGACATATCCAACAAGGGGTTAACATCCAAAATATATAAAGAATTTACATGCCTCAACACACAAAAGGCAAATAACCCGATTAAAAAATGGGCAGAGGCTATGAATAGACAGTTCTCCAAGGAAGAAATTCAGATGGCCAACAGACACATGAAAAGATGCTCTACATCACTAATTATCAGGGAAACGCAAATTAAAACCGCAATGAGATATCACCTCACACCTGTAAGGATGGTCAGCATCGAAAAGACTAAGAACAACAAATGCTGGCAAGGATGCAGAGAAAGGGGAACTCTCCTACACTGCTGGTGGGAATGTAGTTCAACCATTGTGGAAAGCAATATGGAAGTTCCTCAAAAAACGAAAAATACAAATACCATTTGTCCCAGGAATCCCACTCCTTGGAATTTACCCAAAGAATACAATACAACTTCTCAGATTCAAAAAGACATATGCACCCCTATGTTTATTGCAGCACTTTTTACAATAGCCAAGATATGGAAGCAACCTAAGTGTCCATCAGTAGATGAATGGATAAAGAAGATGTGGTACATATACACAATGGAATATTATTCAGCCATAAGAAGGAACAAATCCTGCCATTTGCAACAACATGGATGGAGCTGGAGGATATTATGCTCAGTGAAATAAGCCAGGCAAAGAAAGACAAGAGCCAAATGATTTCCCTCATTTGTGGAGTATAACAATGAAGCAAAACTGAAGGAATAAAATAGCAGCAGACTCAGAGACTCCAGGAGGAAATAGTGGTTACCAGAGGGGAGGGGTGTGGGAGTGAGGGTGGGGAGGGAGGGAGAAGGGGATTGAGGGGTATTATGTTTGGTACACAATGTGTGGGGGGTCACGGGGAAAACAGTGTAGCAAAGGGAAGGCAAATAGTGAATCTGTGGCAACTTACTACACCCAAGGACAGTGACTGCATTGGGGTATGGGTGGGGACTTGATAATATGGGTAAATGTAGTAACCACATTGTTTTTTCATGTGAAACCTTTATAAGATTGTGTATCAATAATACCTTAATAAAAAAATGTAACCTGGCTTGTCATACATTCTTTTAAAAAAAAATTATGCAAAGAATGGCAGAAATTTTTGTAGATCTTATATCTGATATGGGACTTGAATCTAGATAATATAAAGAATTCTACAACTCAATAATTTAAAAAAATCATATATAGGCAAATAATTTGAATACAGTTTTCCAAGGAAGATATACAAATGTCTGATAAACACCAAAAGATGCTCAGCATCATTGGCCATCAGGAAAATGTGCATAAAAATCATGATGAGTTATTACCTGACACACATTAGGAATGCTATAATTTAGATTACAGATAATAAATGTTGGTGAGGTGGTGGAAAAATTTGAACACTCAGACACTGCCAGTGAGAATGTAATATGGGTGCAGCTTCCATGGAAAACAGTGTGGTGATTCCTTGAAAAGCTGAAAATGGAGGTCCTATGTGACCTAGCAATTTTACTTTTGTGTATATTCTCAAGGTAAGTGCAAACATATGTTCGTGGAAAAACTTGTACACAAATGTTCATAGCCGCATTATTCATAACAACAAAAAATAGAAACAACACAAATGGCTGGCTGTTCAATGGGCAAATAAAATGTGCATATCCATATGATGTAGTATTATTCATACATAAAAAGGAATGAAGTGCTGATACATGCTACACCATTAAGGTGCCTTGAAAATATGCTAAATGAAAGAAGTCATTCACAAAACACCACAGATTGCATGATTTCATTTATGCAAAGTGTTCAAAATAGGCAAATTTATAGAGGCAGAAAGGATATATTGGTTTCCTAGTGTTGGGCACTTTGCAGGGAAATAGTGACTGCTAATGGGCCTAGAGTTTCTCTTTGGGGTGAGGGAAATGTTCTAAAGTTGATTGTGGTAATGGGTGTACAACTCTTCCAATATTCTAAAAACTGCTGAATTGTGTACACTTAAAATGAGTGAATTGCATGATATGTGAATTGTTTCTCAATAAAGTTATAACTTTTTTTATTGTGCATGTACTGTGGTAGGCAGAAAAATGGCTCCTTAAAGGTATCCTTGTCCTAATCCCAGGCACCTGGGGCTATATTGAGGCAGGAATTAGTGGGTCATAGGCAGCCTTAGAATTCATGGCCTCAGTAAGGGAAAGTCAGGAAGGTACTAGGGTCAAGGCCTTGCAGTAAACAAGAAGCCACATCCTTGACATCTAGAGAATTCAACATGAGAAACATAGGGCCACAACTTGAACATCTGAAGAATTCAGCTTGAAAAACAATGGGTCTTCCTAGCAACAAGCCCCTGCCAATCCTGTAAACGTCCTTCTTTTTGGCTTATAAATCCTAGACACTGAAGCCCCAGTGGGTTCCACTCTTGGAGCCCCTCCCATTAGGGGAAGTCTTTTATTCTTTGCTTTTCACTCCTCATTAAAAACTTTGCGCATTGCTCCATACTTTTGTCTGCTGGCTTCATTCTTCGTCGCCTCCAAGACAGGATCCTGGGAAAAACAGCATCTCAGCTGGTAACAGTATCACTTTATGTGGCAAAAGGGACTTTGCAGATATAACTAAATTAAAGATCCTGAGAAAGGGAGATTATTCTGGATTATCTTTGTGGGTACAGTGCACCCACAAGGGTCCTTAAAGATGGAAGAACCATACAAATCAGAGTCAGAAATTTAAAGATGTTATATTGATAACTTTGAAGATGGAGAAAGGGGTCACGAAACAAGGAATTGAGGCAAGCCCATATAAGCTGAAAAAGGCAAGGAATGGATTCTCTCCTAGACCCCTCAGAAAGAATGCACTTCTGACAATTCCTTGATTTTAGCCCAGTAAGACCCATCTCAGACGTCTGACCTCAAGAAGTGTAAGAGAATCCATTTCTGTTGTTTTGTACCACTAAGTCTGTGGTAATTTGTTAATGTCATCCATAGGAAATTGATGCAGATAGTACATGCCAGTTTCCAAGTTATGTTCTGTTGATACTGGGATGGGGGGCAAATTGGCATAATATGCTTCCTGCCTTCATGGTGCTTACAGTCTAGTAGTGTTTGGACCTGGTAAAAATACTTATTATTCTTCTCAAATACAATGGTCTAATTTGTAGTAATTACTAGATCTGAGGTTCTGAAACTTTTAGGGCTCAGGGATCTTCTATACTCTGAAAATTATTGAGGACCCCAAAGAGCATTTGTTTCTGTAGTTGTTAGCTCTTAATATTTACTATTTTGGAAATTTGAACTGAGAAAACATTTTGAAGTCAGGCTTATTGAAGTATTATTTACACTCAGTTAACATCATCCTTTTAGTGAATAGTTCTGAGAGTTTTGACAAATGCAAGCATTCATGTAACCACCACTAAAAGACAGATTAGAACATTCCATTACCCCAGAAAGTTTCCTCTGCTGCCTCTCTGTATTTAACTTCTCCTTCCACCCTCAGTCTTTGATAATCACTAATATGTTTTCTGTCCATACAGTTTTTCTTTTTCAGAATGTCGTGTAAATGGCTGTCACTTAGCACAATGCATTTAATATTCAACTATGTTATTGTAAAATACACAAACGTATTACCTTAACATTGTATAGGTCAAAAGTCTGACACAGATTTATGGGGCTAACATCAGGCTGTCCAGCAGGGCTCTTCTCCTTTCTGGATACTCTGGGAGAAGCCCTTTCCATGTCTTCTCAAGCTTCTAGGAGCTATCTCCATTCCTTAACTTGTGGTCCTATTCCTCTGCCTTTAAAGCTAGCAATGCTGAATCTCTCTGATCCTTGTTACATCACCACAGTTCTCTCTGGCTACCATCAAGAAATGTTTTCTGCTTTTAAGGACCCAGTTTTCCTATCTCAAGGTCCTTAACCTTATTTACATGTACAAGTTCCTTTTATGATATAAGGTAACAATTTACAGGTTCAGGGATTAGGATGTGGACATCTTTAAAGGGTCATTTTTCCTGTCTACCACAAGTTCCTTTTTATGGCTGAATATGCTATTGTATTGACGTACCACAATTGATTTAGCCAATTACTAGTTGACGGGCATTTGAGTTGTTTTCAGTTTGGGTTGATGATTAATAAAGCTCCTATTAACATTCTGTGAATCTGTGTTTTTATTTCCATTGGGCAAATAGTTAGATAATAGCTATATAATCGTACTTTTTAACATCACCAATCTCATCCAAATTCAGCTTGCGACTATAAGAATTGCACAAGTGCTTTTCCTTAAGACAACCATCCTACTTCCATATACAGTAGAAGTGTTTTATGTGTACTTCTCATGTGTTACACAGAGTATTAAAAAGTCATGAAATCATCATCAAGATTTAATTAAATTAATAATTTTCCTTCTTCAAGAATGTTCTTAAGTGAAACTGAGTGTTTTTTGGAGCCACTGCCTTGATTCATGCTCAGTCAGGTGCCAGCGGTTTATCTATCACTACATTTACACCATCAGTACAAATATCTACACAGTAAAGAGGGCATATAATGCCTTAGTGTTAGAATGCTTTTGACCTCAAAGACCCCTCCCCAAAAAGATCTTGAGGACCCTCAGAAGTCTGTGGACCACACTTTGAGAATAATTGCTATGGACAAATAATTGTCCATATACTCCTTAAATGGAGAGGTTACTTTGATAATGTATAATAAAACACTCTGATTGGTAAGTATAGAGAAATGCCAATGTACTAACAATAGCTAATGTGTATTTTATGTATTTGGCATTTCCAGTATCTTATTTTAGTGATTGAGATGATGTTAGGATGATTTTATTCTAGTCCGTAAACATGATTTTATCGCCACTTATTGAAGACCTCAATGTAAAAATGTTATCTGTGAGGTAATGTTAGTATCTCTAGTTTATAGATGAGGAAGTTTTAGTTCAGAGAAGTTAATCAATTTCATAATATGGAGTAAAGTCAGAATTTAAAGCCAGGTTTTTCTTAACTGAATAGCTGGCATCTTTCTGCTCTATCATGCTTTTCTCCCATAATATGAATATTAACTCTGGAAATGGTTGTGCATAATACTAGAAATCAATAATTATATGAAAATATCAGCATATTTCTATTTTATCTATAAAATATTGAATTTGAGCTTTTCCATGCATCCATGCAGCCTTTAAATTTCTCTCAGGATATCTAATTCAGTTTGAAACCTGGGGCATCTAACAACTGCCATTTGATTTATCCAGTCGCAAATTAGGCCAAAACCAATTAATTTTTGTCACTGTTCTGACCCTAATCTTTCCAGTGTCTCCTAAGTAATTTCTTGTAATTTGTTTAGTTTATGGAAATTGCTGATGGTGGAATTATGCTTGAGATGTCCCCAAAAGAGAATTTCATGAAAGTTAACTGAATTTGAAAAAATTTATATTCATTATTTAGAGACATATTGGTGCCAAATTTTTCATGAATTCTGTTCATCTCTAGATGCATTATGGCCATGTCCTTCTGTTAGTGGCAGAATTGGATATGGCATAAATGTTTGGTTGATCCCATGTGTTATGATTCTTTATGATGTCCTCATATATAGAAAAGTCAGTAATACTACAACTCATTATTCATGGATTTATGCAAACAGGCTGCCATTATCATAGTAAATGTTTCATTCGTGCCACTCTGGGCTTGAGATGCAGGGTGAGGAGTTGGGAGGATCACCCCAAGGGACTTACTTCCATGTTGAACACTCTAAACCAACTACAAACTTGAGTTTCTTATTCTCCTTCTATGACTGTCCCTTTTCTCTCTGTCTGCTGGGCGATCTGATTTCTTCCATATCCTAGGTGTGGACATTGGTATGGTGGATGGAACACTGGGCAAAGAGTAGGGTGATTTATGACCTGGCAACTACTGTAATCTAGGGTATGTCTCTTCTTCTTTCTGGACCTCAGCTTCTTCAGCAGAAAGGGTTGGGTAAAATGAACCAAAGTCCTTTCAAGCTCTGTCTCTGTAAGTGTAAGGAAACAGGAAGGAAACTTTTGGTATAATATTCACCTATAGAATTAATTAAAGTAGGATCTAAACAATGATACTGTATAATTGCTTTCTTGATAATCCTGGTCAAAATTTTGTGGTCCAGTTTATGGTAAGGTCATGGACATTTTTATCCTTTGAGGTTGCTTATAGAGCATTCTATATAATATATCGAATCCAGCTGTGTCTAAAATACCACCAGCATGAGGGATCAGTTGATGGATGAAGACATCAGTTTAATTTTAAAATGTGCCTCTTCCCCAAACTTACCTGAAAGGATTTTTCCCTCTTTAATAGTTCTGCTAGCTGGTAAAATGTAATCTCAAATTGAAATCATCAATCATAAGAGCATGAAAATATTTACTTAAAGATATTTTTCGAATCATGAAAGCTCATAAAATGGACTATAATATAGGAAAACGTTAATAAGTGACTGCAAGCCAAAAATCCAAAGTGGATTAGATTAGATTATATCCAAAGGTTATGCTAACCAAATTGTGTAACTCTTTAGAATATTATCCTTTTCAAATGTGCAGTCTTGGCTGCTAGGAATAATGCTAGAACACAGTGTTTCCACATTGATCCAGCAAATACCTAATTGGCCCTATGCATGCTAGGCTTTACTGGCCAGCATAGTAAGTTGCCCCAAATGCCATGTGATAATGGGCCAGGCAGGCCTGGTTAGTATTATTACATGTGTGGAAAGCTCAGTCCTAGTGACATTTAACTTAGCAAGGATGCATTTTTAGAACTATAATCAGTGCTTTGAAAAATTTTTGTATTTATAATATTCTGTTCTGAATGGGAAGCAAAACTACTTAGAAATAAGAAGTTAAATGTCCACCATTATTGAGGAGATCAATCAGAATACAGGTGAATGGCTACATATCAGGTTCCTGGGGGATCTTGATACTGGACTTTTGTTACTCTCTACTTAGATGTAAAAAAAGTTACAGCATGGCTTTGGAAGGAACAAGGACTCCAGTTTAAACTACAAGGAAACTTCAGGGAGGTAGAAGGTGGGAACAAAATCTTCCCTTGAAAAGGTTTCTGTACAAGGGGAGCACATGCTGGTTTAATAGGGGCATTTCCAATTGCCTTTGTGGACTTACTGTCTGTTTTATTGTATTCTCTAGAAAACAGATCATAGCACTGCTGCAGATAACTATGAACAATTCTGGAGAAGAAATTTGAGTATGTGGAAGAGATTATTCCATAAGGCTATGAAATTCTGAATCAAAAACTAGAAGTATTACAAAGTTATTTGAAGAATAGTTTCATCCATAATCAGTGCATGCAAATACACAGAAGCACAGCCCAGAAGCCTAAGCATAATACATGCCAAGTCTGTGCTTTCAAATTTTAGTGGAAATATTGTCTTTCAAAGCTATTAATATCAGCATGCTCTGCAGTGTTGTGGAGGACTTTGGCATTCACTGCTGACATGTATGTACCAAGAGAAATGTGAATGTTGTTACAAATTCATACTTATGAGCTAAAACATTGGACTGTTTATTATAAAATACATAGAAGCCATACTCCTCCTTCCATTTATTTAAAATCTGAGGAAGGAGATTGTAACTAAAGGGACTAGGTATAGATTTACTTGTCTGAAAAGAAAATACAGAGTGCTGCAATGGTGTTTAATAGGGAAAACTGACTTGTTCTGGAGTCTCAATGATCTGCTCTCTGTTACTGGAAGCTGACCTATAGGGAATACTCAATGTTTTCTGACTTCTGGCTGTATTTGGCCAGTGGGGATACAATAGCAGATTAGAGGAAGGGAAGAAAAAAAGGTAGAGTTATTTATTCCTCTAGCTCCTTCCCCACAGGGCTGTTTTGGGCTGGATTTGTCCCTTGACCATCTGTCACTGCACTTAACCAGCTCACTCTTACTACCCAATTCTCCCCTTCCTTATCTCCTGGTCTAGGGGTGTTAGTCATCTTAGAGTGTTGCAGTCTCTTGATGTTTCCCTACATGTGTTCATATCTTTGTGAATAATGTCTTGGTTAAGCCCTTCTTTAGTTATTGTACTTTGGACATGCCATCTGTTTCTTGCTGAGTCTCTGACTAATAGATGCTCTATTAAGGGTATTTAAACTGAAACTAGGAGGATGACTAGGGGCTTGACAGGCAGAGAGCTGTGCTTGGAAGCCTAGGAAGCATCTTGGTAAAGGCAGCATTGCCAGAGTGGGATCGGTATATATAAAGGCTTCAAGGCAGGAATGAAACTGGTACATTTTAGGGATCAAATAAATGGCAAGATGGTTGAAGCCTGTAGAGCTGGGGAAAGAGGAGTGTGAGATAAAGCAGGAGAATAGCCTAGGTTAGGAGTTTGATGGTATACGGGTTATAACCAGATGGTTTGTACCTCAGAGGAGGCAACTTTATAAATGAATGAATTATTTCTGGTTTTCATGTTTCACTAGAGAGAAAATGTTCTCACTTCCCAGGCCCTGAGGTACAAAAAATCAGAGAAAGCAGGTGGGCTCATTTTGAGAGTACTGTAGACAAAGTAACATCCTTGGGGAAAGCCAAGTTTCACTTTAAGTTTGGAGGTGGAAAATGTTTGAGGAGATTGCTAATTGGGATGTTAGAGTTTTAGAAGGGTTGGAATGTGGATGGTTACATAGCAAAGAACTCCCGTAGGAAATAAGAAATAAGGATATCACTTTGAGATTGATTAACCATGTTATGTCACTTTAACTGCTTCAGCTCTACCTGTAAAGCCAGGTAGAATTATGAATGTCTGGCCAAAATAGGACAGCAACTGTCCAATGACATTTCAGAATACATTAGTTGTCTAGTCATTTTTGTTCTACTCATGCAATTGCATAATACCTTGTGAAATAAACCTCTGTTCCATGGTACTAACAATGTGGCAAGCTAGATCATTTAGGAGATAAATTCAATTTGGTTAGAATACAATTTATTATTGCCATCTACTTAATCAGAAAGTTAGGATCGTACTGAATAATTTGATCAACTAACTTTTTCTTAAAGCCCATGCAAACCGATGACTATTGGGCAGCACTTGTTAGGTCACAACTACGGTACTGTCCTGTGTGCCTCCAGAGAAATCTAGTAGTATTTCTCAAGCTTTCCTTACTTTGCCACTAATTTGGGGGCTTGATGGCTTGATGAGATCAAACTTAAGCACTCTTTGTATGCTAATTTTGTGTATGCAATAAGTTGTACTCATATTTTTTCTATGTGACAATTGCCATCACTCAAACTTTCAAGTCTTTTGTTGTCATATGGGTTCATTTTTTTTAACTCTAATACATCTGGAATTCATGCTATAATATGTTCTGGAGATTCCAATTTCATATTTTTGCTAAAATGTTGACAACTTGTCTGAAGCAGTGTTCATGTAATGATCTACCCATTCTACATTGATTAATGATGCTCTTTTTAATCATCTATTCAATTCCCGGGTTCTGTATCTCAGCTCTGTGTTCACTTTCATTCATTTTCAATCTCTTCTTATGCTTCTTCCTCACTTGTTAATTATTGCAGCTTTCTGTTATAGTATCAGGTAGAGATAACTCCCAGCTTTTAATCTTCTTTGTGAAATTCTTTTAGCTCTTCCTACAGTTGAATGTTCAAATAGTTTTGACAGATTTAAAGAAAAAACTCCTGCTCCAGTTTTTATTATAATTGTACTAACTGCATATAGTTATTTGGAAATATTTGTCATCCTTGTAACATTCAGTTTTCTTTTCAGAAGTCATGAACTCTTCATGTGTTCAAGTCTTCTTTTATGTCTATCAATACCGTTTTGTACTGTTTGTCATAGTGTGTCTCCCTTCCCTGTTTCTTGCTAGGAATGTGTTATTTACACTGGGAATAGGACTATCCTAGAAATGTTTTATTTATTCTCCCAAAGGTTGCAGAGTTAAAGCTACTGAAGGATATAGTATTTCTTCCTGTGTCTACTAGAGGTCTTCAGGAAGAATCAAACAAAGCATTTGTGCACATATTAGAACATTATATTGCTGAATATAGTACAGTGGTTCATTGGCTTCCTGAGGAAGTGTTTTAATTCTCTCTGCAACAGTGACTTCACTGTTTCAAAATACAAATGTACTGTGAAGTTAACAGGAACATGAAAAAAAGAGGAACAGAACATCTTTCTGACATTAACGAACTTAATATAACTCCTTGATGTGGCAGTAATACATCTTTGCCAACAAAAATGGGAAGGTACCGTTATTCATTTTTTCAATAAACATTTAGAGAGTGCCTTCTGCTATGTAACCTGCTACTTCTAGACTGTGGTACTAGGGACAAAAAGGAAGGGCTATACAAATCTCAGTAGAGGCCAGTGTCTAGTGGAGGAGACAAACACATAAGATGTGATGCAGCGTGTGGTGTTTTTCATGTAATTAATACAAAGTGTTCTGAGATTATCATGAAAGGAAGTATTAGTTTTGACCAGAGTGAGATGTTATATGTGATGTGACATTTGAGCTGGCTTTCTGAGGTTGAGTAGAAATTTAACTGGCTGAACCACACCTGAGTGAGATTTAAAAGTAGAAAGCATGAAGTTCATATTCATTTGCTTAACAAATATATACTGAGTGTTTACTGTGTGCACCAGATACTGTTCCAGGTACTGGAGATACAGCAGTGCAAAAGACTGACAAAATCCAAGCCCTCATTAAGCTCATATTCTGGTGAGGGTGACTTACATTAAACAAACACAAACATGTAACATAGTCAGGTAGTAAGTACTCTATAAGTAAAACAAATAGTGGAAAAGAGAGACCTGGAGAGGTTGTCTGCATGGAGAGGGTCTGTCACTATGTTAGACAAAATGACCATGCAAGCACTCTCTAAAGTAAAGGAGCAATGCAAGCAAAGATCTGGGGGTAGGCATTAACAGGCAGAAGGAATATGAAGTGAAACCTGATACAGGAACAAGCTAGGGGGCATATTCAGAGATTAGTAAACAGATCAATATAGCATTTAGATACATGGCACAAGCTTTAGGGTAGTTTGAGGACGGAATACAAAGGGTCTTGTATGCCACACCAAAGAGTTTTATTTTTTCTCTTTTTTCCCAGCTTTATTGAGATATAATTGACATATAAAGATTATGCAAGTTTAAGGCATACAAAGTGTTGTTATGATACACTTACATATTGTAAAATAATTACCACTAGAGCGTTAGCTAACAGTTTGCATCATGTCACCTAATTACCATTTCTTTTTCGTGGTTCCTCCTGAAGAGAAACTGAAAATGGGAGAACTCTGAAAAGTGATTAGATCTTCATAACCAACTGTGCATCCCCAGGTTCTTTCTCAACCAGGCACTTCTTGCCTTCGTTCCATTGAGAAAAATTCTTTTAGAATGACAGTTTTAAAAACAATAGAAATAAGATATATTTTTGTGAAGGAGAGTCATTGTCTTCTAAAGTATTTTACCGTTTCAACTTTGATCTTTACAGATATGTCTGTATGGCAGCCTCTGGAGGCAGAGGGGTTAGGGAAGTGGTCTACCACGAAGGGGAGGTGGCAGTAGATGAGGCAGCTGGCATATTGCCAAGGCCAAACAATGTCACTGTGCTGCCCATGTGGCTTGCCAGGCCGGCCATTCAGGCATTTGATTCTTATCAGAATCATGAGTGCATAGTATTCCATCAAGCTTCTCTTCAGTTCCAAGGCCTCCAAGGGCTTATCAACCCTACCCCCACCCCACCAAATAAATCACCTGGTAAAGGATACAACTTTACATTTCAGTTGTCAAATGTCAGTTATGACAACCATCAAGACCATACCCAACAAACTGTTGCAAGCGATAGTCCCTCACCGTTCAGTTGCCTGAGCCTGATGCAAGATAAAGTAAGCAGGGCCCAAGGCAGAGGAAGAATCCTGCAACAAATGGGAAAAAATTAGAAAACCATATGTAGAGAAAAGAATGTTAATTTGGAAAGCACCTCAAGTTATTCCAGATCTAGTGCCTGAGAGAAAAAGAACAGCTCCCATTAACCCTGCATATACAATTTGAAAATCATGGGTTGGCAACAATGTCTGCAGGTAGCCATTAGGTACAGGGAATTCCCTTATTGGCAAAGAAGGGCTACAAGAAACCTAAACTGCTTGTTTGACTTCAAAAAGATGGCATCTCGAAAAATGACAAGATCTCGTTTGGAGAAATTCTGCACCAAGTAGCCAATCTGAATAGACAAAAATTTTCATTAAAGGAGTACGTTTTTAAAGAGCTCCAAAGAGACTGGTCTAGATACAATGAACTAGAGAAGCAGTCATTGGAGTTGGTGCTTTCCAGAAAAGTAGATGCCTTTCAATATGCTCCTCTCACCAATCACCCAGAATATTCTACCAGTCTAGGACAGATGAAACATCATCTTCTTCCCAGGAACAGCTTTACAATTCAGGTATTATTGATTTATCAAGGAAAAAGTAGCTTAGACTATCTCACCTGACAACTGCAGTAAAGTCAGCATCATATGGTTATATGAATAACACCAGTGAAAAATCTGCTGTGGGTCTCCCACCATCTTCTGAAGCTCCTGCCAAACCCATCGCTCCACCACTACCCACAACCCACCTTCCTGATTCAAATACTCCTCTCTCTACATGCCAGTAGCAATTCTGGACCACGGCAGAAGGACCTGGAACTCAAGGTCCACATGTGGGCAGTTTTAGTCCAAACCATAAGATCTTTGAGAGCCAGCAGGGTAAACATACTTCTTTGGAAATGTCAGCCTCTACTTCGTTTAAAATGAAGTATCTGAAGCTCATGGAGAAAAAACATTTAATGTGTGATGAGAAGATTGAATATAAATGTATGGAATCCAAAGCCTAGAACCGAGAGTACAATAGTGAGACGAAAAGAAAGAGAAGATATGTCCCGAAAGAAAAGGTGAAAGTGCACAGCTGAATTCCAGTGAAGAAGTTAAAAAGGTTTGCACTGCCTCTGGGAAGACTTCTTCAACATTTCAGCTCCCAAATTATTTGACTATGTCACTGCAGTTTCCTCTTAGCAATGTCAGCACTGTGAGCAGGAATTTAGAGCAGAGTATAGTGAATATCAGACCTTGAATGCCAAGATGCTGACTTTAACTAGCATATTTATTAAATTAGATTCAAAAAGGAAGCACCTTTCTCCAGACTCAAAAGAATATCAGGATATTAATAATAAAAAAAACCTCACTAGACTATCAGTAGATGAAACAGATTAATCCCAACTATTATGTAGAAAAATGTAAATGCTGGTATCTAATAAGAAGCTGGTTCACATTAAATGATTAATAAATGACTATGACTAGCAGCAAGTACAGTCAGAGCAATAGATCACTGCTAGGACCAGAATAAATAAATACAGACTCATTTATTTAAAATTCCAAATTACTTGCTCTAGGATTGGAAAGGGGTGAAACTTCTTTATAGAAACATCCAGGATTAGTATTTTAAGTTTAATATTTCTTTCTTATGTTTATTCTAATTTTATTTATATGTTGACTTATATTTTTCATTTTTGTTTGTTTTAATTTTTGCTTTGTTTATTTTTATTATATTCTTTACCTTTAATTTTACCTTCTTTTTCTCTACTTTTCAATCTATTCTGATTTCTTTAAGCCCCCAAATTTGTTTTTTCACTCCCTTTTAAAACATCAAGGATCCAGTGTCCTTGAATCAAAATTATGCACATTTAAAAGCATAATAGCCAATCATGAGTAATATGAGTGCTTTTGGATAAACATGCCTCTTTTTTATTTAAAATTACTTTAATGCAAACTCATTCTGTACTCTAAACTATGTTTAGAAATTTGCACAAAAGACCATGTTTCGGCAAAAATGACACATTTCATTTCGTTAAGTTTATTTGTTGACCTTACATGAAACTGTTACTTGTTTTTGTCTTAGGGAATACAAGTTATGTGGTCAAAAATACTTTGAATACATTTTAAATAACAATTTAAACTGTGTTGTCTTTCGAAGTACTGCCATTTAAAACAGGAACATTAGGTTTAGAAATCTAAGTTTTTAAATGTTTTCCAAAATTTGAGTATTGTCTTTAGTAAATACTTGTCTCCACCATCTAAAAGAAAATTGATAGCTACCAAAGAATAACGTGTGTACAATAGGAATCCTCATGACAAAATGAACACTCATGAACCTACCAAACAACTTCGGAATTAGAACATTGCCAGTGCCACTGCAGTTCCCTTTGTCCTCGTCTCAACTGTCTTGTACCCCAGCATTCCCCAAAGTGGCAAATACTTCCCTGAATTTACTATTCTTTCCATTGCTTTTAAAAAATACTTCTACTGTGTTTATAAGCATTCTTAGTCAGTTTTTTAATCTTTATGAAAATGATGTCATACTGTACTTAGTCATCATGTTTTGTTAAGTCAACCTTGCTTCTAGGATTTATGTATGCATAATTCAGTTATCCTTTTTCTTGTTATTAGAGATTGGAATGCTTCTCATTTTGTTATTACAAACCATGTTGCTGTCAACATTTTTTTCATTTTTATCCCTTCCCGTCATGTGTGCTCTTATTTTCACATGTCTTCATTCTATTTTAAACCCCGTGGGAATTTATTGTCTTTGTATAGTTAATATTTATTTAGATTTACATGCATTTTCCATTGCTTTTCAGGCTTTCCTACATTTTCTTATTTCTTATTGAGATGATTTTCTTTTTTTCTTAAAAAGCTCCCATCATTTTTTATGTGGGTCTGCTAGCAATGAATCCTGTCAGTTTAGTGTGCATATGCTTTTAACTGATCTTTGCTTCTGAAGGATATTCTGTCGATAAACAGAATTTGAAGTTGGTGGTTATTTTTATTGGCAGTATAAAAATATGATCCCATTTTGCTTGGCTTTTCATTCTTGTTGAGGGATTAGCTGTCAGTCTTATTGTTCCTCTTCTGATGGTCATATGCATTTTTTCTATATCTGTTTAAGGCTTTTTTTCTGGTCTTTGGTTTTCTGCAGTTATTGAGATGTGCTTTAGTTGTTATTTTTGTTTATCCCACTTGGGGTTCCTAGTGATTCTTGAAACTGTAGTTTTGTTGCTGGGCAGCTGTGTCTGGGGAGGTTTCTCCCTGAACACTAGGTAAAACTTCAACCTGGACAGGAGAGGATTCTTGACTCTGAATGAAAAATAATTCACAGCAGGTCAGATGAGTGTAGGTAAAGAAGGAATTCATTAAAGCAAGAGTAGAAATGAATGGCATCTGCCTTGCAGGAGTCTGAGAGGAGGAAAGTGCAGAGGGTGGGAGTGGAAAGCTCATTGAACTCCTACTTGGCATAAAGCTGTCTCTCTCACCAACTCCTAAAGCCAGGGTCACCTGGAGTCCTGTGTCCACTCAGATTTGCATGGTGTAGGGCCTAGCCCCTACCACCCCAGGATTTGGAGGAGCCACAGAGCACAGGATGGGGTGAGATTATGTTCTGAGAACCTCCCAAAGGAAGGAGATTTTCAGGCAGGCTACTAAAGAGCAGATCAGGCAGCTGCAGTTCTATCTAGGTCACCAAGGTGATGGGAACTTGCAAGCCCAAATCAGAGCTCTCAGAAGCCCTTCCCTACTTATCAGCAGTAACAGAGACAGAGTGAAGACTTGGAAATAGAATGAAATAGCAAAGAGACAAAGATAGTTACCACTGGAAGAGCACAGAGACAAAACACAGTAAGTTGAGCAGTGAGAAAGCTTTATTTAAAAGTATGCATTTAAAGAAAGGGGAGTATGAGCAACCCCAGAGAGGAGGTGCACAAAATGACTGGGGATTCTATCTTTTCAGGAATGCAGTAAAGGGCCAGGGGGTGTAGACTTGTCAAGCAGTCTCAAGCTGCTTATCTCCAGTGAGAGGCATTGTGTCTCGTCTCCTTCGATATCAGTCCTCCAGTAATTCTGCAAAATAAACTTAACACAAAAAAATGTTTTGATTCAGTTCCTCTCCAGGATAGGGGCTTCCCTCAAGGAATATATCAGTCAAAACTGCCTGCCCTGCTCCCAAGGTGGGTTGAGTTATTGCCTGTTTACCAAAGAATACATTAGGAATCTTACCTCCTAATGTCCTGGTTTTTAAAATGGAATCTTAGCTTTAAGATAGAATCCCTCCTATTCTTACTATACCGTTTTTATCTTGGCTTTTTTGGAAAATTAATCATGATGCCTGTCTCCTGGCTCTGCTCTATCTCAGTTTGATGCATTTCATTGTGCTTGATAATTCTCTGCTAATATTTCTAAAAATATTGTTTCTTTCCCATTCTTTCTCATCTTCTTTTCATTATCCTTATGTCTCTATGATCATTTCAGTAATTACAATTTTTTTTCCATGTTTCTGTCTGTATAATTTCTACTGACCCACCTTCTAGATCTCTTACCTTTTTTTTTTTGTAATAGGCCCCATGCTTGGTCAGAAGAAAGTTGTTTGTTTATAAATAATATTATTATAATTCAAACTAGAGGTATATGGACATAAAATAGAAGGGGGAGATGTTGGAATAAAGTGCAGCTAGAAAATGTCCATAGATATCACACCAAATAAATAGTATTTAAAATCACTGGCTGGTTTACTGATTTTATTTCTGTTACTCTCATAAATACTATTTTTTGAAATGCAAAGCAAATTAACCTGAAATAAAATAATAAAGCCTAATACCTATATGAAGAAATATTAGGAAAATTCACAGATATAATTTTAGCTGATTTACAGAATTCTCAGATTTGTTCCCAACTTCCTCATTAGTTCATTCTCTTGTACATTACTGTTTAATTAATTTAATTTATTCTTTTAATGCTAGATATTGATTAATGCATAATAGAGAAGAGAGAATTCATGTGGACTTTGGGTGTAATCAGTTATTTATGCAACCTCATATAAGAAATTAAATTTTCTTTGCCTTAGGTTTTTCATCTATATGGGAATAATAATAATCTCTGGCTCATAGGGTTATTCTGAGGATTTAGAAAGAATGAATCTATCATCTATCTAGCTACCTATCTACCATATAGGTAGCAAACTAGCCTGTTAGCTATATTATCACATAGCAGAGTGCTTGATGTGTAATGGAGACTTGCTGAATGACAATCACAATTAACTACTGTTACCAGTCTCTTGCTGTGTAATACTGCCACAAACTGAACAACTCAAAATAATAGACATTCATTTATTCTCTCACAGTTTCTGTGGGTCAGAAACCCTGACACCATTTAGCTGGTTCCTCTGCTTCAGGGTTTCTCATAAGGCTGCATTCAATATGTTAGGCAGGGCTGGGGTCTCATCTGTGGCTCAGCTAGGGAAGGATCCACTTTCAATCTTACTTAAGGAGTTATTGGCAAGATTCAGTCAATTCCTTCTGGGTTTTGGATTGGACCCTAAGTTGCTTGCAAGATGTTGTATGGATATGGACCTCAGGTCCTTACCATGTGGGCACCTCCATGGGGTTGCTCACAACATGGCAGCTGGCTTCATTAAAGCTAACAGGGTAAAGAGTCTGCTAGCAAGATGGAAGTTATAATTTTATGTAATATAACCATGGAAGTGACTTTCTATCACTGTTGTCTTATTCTGTTGGTTATAAGCAAGTCATGAATTCCACCCCCACTTAAAGGGAGAGGACTACCTAGAGATATGGATATTGGGAGATGGGATTATTGGGGGCTATTTTAGAGTCTGTCTTCCACAACTAAAATCATCTTAAATTCAGAAATAATTCTTTTCAGATAACCACTTTTTAGTATTGCCTCTTTTAACCATAGCTCATTAGATCATTTCTCTCATCACTACATGAACAAAAAGATGTTTATTTTCTTATAAAATACCCCTGGACAACACATGCTCTATAAATATCAATTTGTACAAAGTTAGAATGGCTCGCAAATCAGGCCTCAAAAATCATATCAAAGGTGATGGTCTTTGAGAAAGTAAATATTTTGATTCAATGCTCTTTAAATCAGTATTTTGCAATATTATTAAATTCTTTATTAACATATGATTGATTAAAACCCTCCCTCACTTTTAGAGTAAAAATAATATTTTCATTTACTGACTGATTCTATTTAAAATTTCTTTCTGAATCATTTTTACTCATATGAAATCCTCTGGGCTACATATTCATTTATTAGCATTCATATTTTTATTCCTTAGAAATGACATTCAAAATTATCTTATGTGCTTAATAAAACCTCTGTGCTGTTTCTGAAAGGGCAAGGTGGCTTATTTTGCTTGAAAAGCCATAAATTTTTACCTTTTTCGAAGATGAAATTTTAGCCTGATGTCATTCAAGCTTTTCAAATTCAGTTCAAAAGCTGTACCTAAGAGTGTCTGACTTCTGTGTTCTCTGCATACTTCACACATTTCATAGCTGCTCTGCTTGAGAGTTTCCTCATTGAGAAATTGTCTTGCCCCACAGGGAGGCATATCTTTCTGTACGGGGTTTCAGAGTCTATAACTGGTCAGGAAAGTCCTTCTAGGAAGGCCTGGTTGGAGGTGTTAGTATTCCATTAGCTAGTGTTCCAACACTAAAAGTTCAATTAGCTAAATGACTGGGAAGCCATCAAATGCCTCAAGGGGTGGGTATAGCCTGAAATTCTGAACAAATAAAGGTTGAGTCATCATATCCAAAGTGTTCTATGGTGGCTGGATGGAAAACTGTATCACAGTGTCCTGAGTGCCAGGCAGTAGGTTGCTTGCTCGAGAAAGCTAGTTAATAATACAGTTCCTGCCTTCAGAGAGATTTCATAAAGTAGAGAGAAGAGTAAACTGCTGTGAGCAAGGGGGGTGCTGATGATGCTGGAGGACAGAGGTGGGGGGCAATAATCACGAGTTGCCTTTCATGGAGCATATTCCAGGCACTAAGTTTCTTATCATAATTTTCTGACTTAATTCTCATCCCAATGCTCTGAGATAGGTATTATTATGTCAATTTACAGAGGAGAAATTTATGGCTTGTAGAGTTACAAAATTTTGACCAGTTATATGACTAGGTAATAAGATCTGAGATTCAAACCCAGTTACTTCTGCTTGATTTAAAACTTCTGTGTGAGGAAGTCCAAGCAGGCATGTTCTTGATAGAGATTCCAAATGAGCAGATAATTAAAACAGCAACAAAAGCATATTGTCTTCTTACCATTGTGGCAGGAGACTAGGTTTTGAATTCATAAACTGGGATTAAATCCTAATTATGCCACTTTTTGTGCTCCTTTGGAGAATTGTCTGATAGCTCTCGAGATTGGTTTTCCTATTTGTATTTTCATAATAATACCCAGCCACAGAATTATTATGCCTAGTGCAAGGTAAGCACTGAATAAAAAAGAGCTGATCCTGTTATGATTACTTTTCCCTGTTAGATGGGGGCACCATAAGTGAGCATGTGTGTATTACAAATCAGTGGGCAGCAGGATTAGCTTCAAGTTATCTGCAGAACAAGGAATATTAACCATGGCTTGGGATCCATAGAGAAACACAAGTTAGAAGCATGGAAAAGATATCAAATGGACTGTCTGATGAATTTAGGTGCATGAAGCCTCTGAAGTCAGTATAAATTTGTGGAGGGAAGCTTCCCCTAGGCTATGTAGGTAAAAGACTAAAAACAGATCTTGTCGTAGTTCATGACCAAAACCTAAGCAAAGCATACCAGCCAGGCAGTTTCCTCTAGTGTCATATCACCTCTTAGAAGCAGTATGATAAGGGTGACAGTCCAGTGGATTGGTAACTCAGGGGAGAAGCATTCTATTCTCCTTTGTTAAGTGTTCTCATGTTGAGACAGTTAACAGTGGTATATTGATCTGACAATGTAGTGATGACCACATCACACAGGAGTGCCAGTATAGATGCATTACCTGTGTGGGGTGGTACAAGGTTTGTATTATTAATAGTCATTGTGGCTGAAGCTATGAGATAAAAGAATATAATTGCTAAGGAAGACAATATAGAGGAAAGAGTCAGTGACTTGTCCTGTCCTGGGGAAGGCACTGACATATAAGGTGTAGGAGGAGGAAGAGAAGCCAGCAGAATGGCCAGAGAAGGAAAATGGAAACTTCAATGGATAGGATCCAGGCCAGAAGGTAATCCACAGTTTCAGAAGATACAGAGAAGTCAAGATACTTAAAGTTCAACCACCCACAGAGCATCGTGAAGATACACAACTATGGGGACTCTTCACAACTATATTAGGATCCCTAATACTTCCCCAACACAAGTCAAAACCATACCTTGATTTCAGTTCCAGAGACTTTCAAAGTATCTACTTAATTTAAAAAGTGTTTGAACTCCACATGAAATTTTCAGTAATTTAGTTGATGATAAATGACTGATTATAGTTAGGCGGATTAGATATTTAGGTAGTAAGAATCTGCAATGTTCTGTGACATTATCACCTCCATCTGGAGGATATAAATACATGAGGTATTTAGCTGTTCATTTTTCCTCTGGTAGATTAAGAAGTGTTTCTCAGAGTACATGATTTTGATGGCCAAACTGAAATTTATTTGATGTTCCGAGTATGTGTGCTGTTTTTATTTAACATAACGATAATCTATTTACATGTATGGTGGGTCTGCTCTGTTTATCTTTTATGTTTCAATCAACTTTCACTTCGTTCTTTTGGTGGAGAAATTGTTCATAGATTTTTGGCACTCTCACTAATATAGATTATATTTGTTGTTGCAGGTGTTATAGTCTTGGGATGAAGCAATGTTTCAGAAGTCCTAAGCCCAGAATATGAAATGAAAAGTATAGTTAACTTTTTGAGCAATGTACACACCCTTTATAGTCTAAGTCAATGATTCCCATGCAAAATATAATGTTAGAATTTGGAAGTTAGTTAATTACTTCTTTATTTCATTTAGGGTAATCTTTGATCATAAACTCACTGAATTTTTTCCCCTATTTTTTCTTTGGGCAAATGCAAGTCTTTCTCAGTATAGCTAAGGTTTAGAGTGACATCTCTTTGATAGTCCAACAGGCTGTCCCTTTGATGGACTGTCTGCCCTCCTCTCCAGGAGATGGGGTATTGGAGCCAGACTTAAAATCAGTGTTCTCAGATCGATGTCCTTGTCTGGCAGTCTTCTAATTAGGTGCTTAGTTGATACAAAATTGGCTTTCTTCACTCATTAAAGGTGTTGAACCTGAAAAGTGTGTTTCTGCCTTTGCTTTTCAGAACATCTCAAATTAACCTCCACTAAAAAATAAAACAGAAGAGAAATAGAGATGGTTTTACCTACATGTTCCACTGGCATGTTTTGTCAAATAAGGAGTGATTTTCAAATTGAAACCAAATGTCTGGCACAGCCATTTCAGGAACAATTTGTGATAGCTGTTTTAAATCTTCTCATGACTGCATTAGCCTCTGATAAGGATATTTCAGCCCCGGCATAGAGATGATAATTGTTAACCTGTGCTTCCAGGGAGGCCATAAGAGAAAGCTGGTCACCTGGATATGACATGCTACTAAGATCTTTTCATCTGTTTCTTACAAAAGAAGCATATATAAACAGTACAAACGCTTTGAACAGCTAAGCATTGTAAATCGTATCTTCCCTAGGCTTCTGGTGGCATAGTGGGGAGAGCAGTGTATTTGGGTTTATTCCTCTTGAAATACTTTTAAATGACTGCAATGTATAGGATCCTGTATATATGGGTAATTCCCTAATAAGAAATTAATCAAGTCAGTAGTAGATGAATAAAATATGCTACATAATGTTATCATTTTCCTTAAGAGATCTCCATTGGACATGAAACTTATGATACTGATATGTAAAACTCAAAAGGTAGATGTATGCAATCAATTATTTAATGGTACTGTGGCTTGGGATTTGTAGAGAAACACTTGAGTTAGCAACAGAAAAGAAAATCAAATGGACTGTTTGATGACCTCAAGTGCCTAAGGTCTCTAAAGGCAACCCCAAAAATGAGAAGAAAAATCTCACTCACTTGATACAGATAAAAGGGCAAAAACAGGTTTTGTAATATTTGACCAAAACTTCAGCAAATATTTCCAGCCAGGCAGTTCTTATGATGTCACATTGTCTCTTGGATGCTGCATGATGAGGTTGACAGTCCAGCTGACCGGGGATCCCAGAGGCCAGCATTCTATATCTTTGCCAGATTTTCTCAAGCAAGTCATTTACCCTGTTCTGTATCAAATTCTTTTCTGAAATGAGTTTGAAAACAAATGCTGTTTCTAAATCATTTTGAACTATATTGACTGCCTTAGTACTCTTCCATAAGTACAGTTCATTATATTGAGCTTATTGGTGGAGAGTCTTTGATATGTTATTAAAATATTTTACAGATGAGAAAACTAAAACCTAGAGATAGAGATTTGCCTAATTTAGGGTTTCTTAATCTCAGCTCTACTGACATTTTGAGCTGGGTAATTCCTTGTCATGAGAGTGGGGGTGTCCTACACAGTGTGAAATGCTGGGCAATATCTCTGGCCTCCATTCATTAGATCCAAGTAGCTAACTCCCAGTTATGACTATGAAAACTATCTCCAGACATTGCCAATTGTCTGTTGGGGGGCAAAATAGGCCCAAATTCAGAAGCACTGGCCTAAGTCATACAGTGAGATCATGGCAAGATTTAGAGATGGAGTCCAGGCCTCCTGCCTCCTACTCTGGTATTAAAGCTATGCTGCCTTACACATGAATTGGTACTTTGCATCAGTGTAGATTTCAGGTTAGCACCCTTAGCTCGCCAAGAGAAAACCTTCTCTGGAGTTTGGTACACTGCACTGCTGTGTTATGTTGTCCCACCGTAGCATAATCAAAATGTGTAAAAGTAAAAAGCCAAATTGACAAACATGATTTATTGAAAAGATCCCTCATTATTTACAATCATTAAGGTGTAATGTGTATGTCTCCTTAATGATGAATATATTCAGCAGTGTGTGCCTGACAAAATTAGGCTTTAGAGCAAGCCCTCATTTCAGTATGCAGAAGTTAGATTCAATAACCACTTCATGAATACCTTCAAGTCATAAATGTCACCTGTATTAATAGATAGTTTCATAAAGTGAACACAAACATTCTAGGGAAAGAAAGTTTGGCAGAGGACCTGTATGTTAAGGGGATGAGACTGTGATGCTGTTATTAGCAACTACCTGCTGAGATGTTGTGGCCTACCGTGATTTAAAAGGACTGGATGATGTGCTTAAGTCAATATTTATTTGAATAGAAAGACTTATATTATATATTAATGGAAATGTATTAATATAGTAGTTATGATGTAATCCATTTTTGTAGAATGTTTGAAAGCAACATTGGGGTGCTAATGATAATGGCTTCTCTTTAAAGTTTTCTTCCTTGTATCTATGCTTTCTAAATTATTCACAATATACTAATTTTATATGCTAAATATAAGGTTGTATGAGATGAACATTCTTCATTTTATCATTGTATTATATAACATAATATATGAGATATATATAGTATGTATTATTCATAAGAAATGAAATGAGATACGGGAGAATGGGTAGTACCAGTCAGGGAGACAAAATTTAAGTAGGATGGTCACGGGAAACCTCACTGACAAGCTGCATTTGAACAAGACTTGAAGGAGGCAAGGGAGTATGTCACTCAGATATCTGAAGAAATGGCATCTCAGGCATAAGGAAGGAAAAATGCAACAGTTACAAAAGAGAGATGGGATTCTGAAATGCTTGAATTATATCGGACATCAGTGTTTCTATAACAAAGTGAGTAAGTAGTTGAGTTGTAGGAGAGATAGCAAATCTAGATCAGGTAGGGCCTTATAGCTATTGTAAAGACTTTGTTTTTTCCAAGTAAGATGAGGAAATACCTTTCATGTGGAGGCATGTTATGACCTCCTTAGTTTTAGAAGAATTACTCTGGCTGCTGTGTTTAGAATATGCTGTAAGGGACAAGAATCAAACGGGGGACAGCAGTTAGGATGATACTAGAATAATTCAGACAAAAAATAGTGGCCACTTGGTTGAGGATAGAATTAATGAAAGAAGTGGAGGAAATGAGTACATTCTGGACATTTTGGAGGTTTAGTAAGTATATTTTTCCTAATGGATCAGAGGTGGGATGTGAGAGTTAAGGACAGCTTCAAGTTTTTCTCCTGAGAAATGTGAAAGATGGTGCTGAGAGGAGAAACCTGTGTGATAAAGAGACTAGAGGGAAAGATAAGGTTTGCTACAAGTTTTATTTGAGATGCCAGTATTTGTCCAAGCATATATGTGAGTTCTGACGTCAGAGGAGAGGTCCCGGATGGAGAGATGTAGTTTGGACTCATTAGCGTGTACTTACATCTAGAGCTGCAAGGCTGAACAGGACCAGTAAACAAGTGATAGAACATTCAGTGAATGATCACGAGTACTCCCACCCTTGGAAGTTTAACGAGATGAGGAGGAATTGGCTCAGGAGTTGGAGGAGAGCTGGCCAGTGCCATAAAAGAATTGGTAGCATAGCATGGCATCATGAAAACAAAGTGAAGACACTGTGCAAAGAGAGACAGACAATCAGCTGCATCAATTGCTGCTGAGGGCAAATGCAATGAGTGAGACAATGGTTGGGTTTAAATACACGGAGGTCATTTCTAACATGGACTTAGCCAGCTTTGGTGTCATGGCTGGGTTGAAGGTCCAATTGCAATGGGCCCAGAGAAGTATGGGAGGAGAGGAATTGGAGATCTCCAGTCCAGGCAAGTCATTGGAGGGACATTAGGGTAAAGGGGAGCAGGGACGGACTGTAGCTACAAGTAGATATAGGGTCACAAGTGTGTCAAGATGATAGAAGTTATAGCATGCTTGTATGCTGACAGGAAATATCCAACAAAGAAAATGATAGTGACTCTGGAAAGATGGGAGAATTGAAAGAGTGATGTTCTTTTCTAAGTCCGAGTCTTAGGTAAAAGTGGAGGAGATGACCTTACAGCAGAGCACAGGCAGTGTGCCAATATTAACAGGAAGAAAGACAGAGCTTATGTGCACACTGATGAGATGATATATAGTATATGTTATTACACCTTGTGAGTTCTTTTCTGAACTCCTCTCTGTCTACATGTCTCTGACTCTCTCTTTTTTTCAAGCAGTGCATCTGCTGAGAGTAAAGGTTGAGAAGGAAGTAGAAGCATAAGTATAAAATAGGTTTCTCAGATAGGGGGAAAGTAGTGAATTATAGAAATGTATTACAGTTGCCTACCAGCATTAATGGGTCTGCCTAACTTAAAAAGGTGTAGAATGGTAATACTTCCAGGTTTGCAGAAGTAGAGGAAAACAAGATATTAATAAACAGTGATAAAATCTATCATTCTGATGGACTGTGGAATTTCATCTGGGGAAAATGAAGACATGACAGGGCAAGGTATAATGAAAAGTTACTAAGTGGAATAGGCCGTGGTGGGGAGGGGATAACTGGAGTCGGGGTACTGGAAAAAGTGAACTGCAGCTATGGGCCATGGAAGACAGAATGGGATGTTTGAAATTAAAATTATGGAGTAGTTACATCTTTGGTTATAACAGGGATTAAGGTGTATCCATGGGAGCAGGGGGATGAGATAGGGTGGAAGGCAAGAACATTTGGGAAGAGGAAGTCAAAGAAATGAAATTTCAAAGTGTTTGAAGCATCATTCATGTGGATAATGAAATTACTAAGAATTATCAGTGGAATAGTATTGGAAAGAATGACAGTGAGCCAACAGAGAAAATCTCCAGGAAATGATGGAGAGTGACGCTGAAGTGTGTAGATGGCTGCAACAGGGAATGGTAGAATCACATAATATGATACTCAAAGCAAGGAGATTTAGGGAATAAGGAAGGTGAACATAATTAAAACATTTTATAGATGGTTTTGAGGAGGGGGCTTAACCATTTTCAGGGTAATTATAAAGACAGAATGTTGACCATTAATCTGATATCATCATCCTCATCTGAGTAACTGAAGCTACTGTGGTTAATTTTAGTCTGTTACCAAATTATAACATTTGCTCAGAGAATCAACCAATTCTTTAGCAGTCATCTGTGACTGACCTGGAAGTGGATCACTGAATGCGGAGATTTTCCTCAAAGCAGAAATACAAAAATGGAAACTGGGTTTTAGATAAACAATGAATTTTTTTTAGTATTAATTCTCTCACATAGTACCATGGAACATTCTTAGGTGCTGGCAACCCTGTTCTGAGTAAGTCGAGTCACTTGCTGCCTCGGCCTCTGTCGCTGATGCTGCAGAGCCTAGTTGTTATGTGGGGTGTGTGTGTGTATGTGTGTGTGTGGTCGGAGGGTTGTTATAAAAACAACGGTTTATGTTTCCTTTGCGCTTAAGCATGACAGTTTTATGGTATCTTATGAAAGTTGGAGGCAATTATAACAGAAAATCGGGTAAGCCGAACAGATGTTGTGGCAGGTAAAGTACTTGTTTAAAGGCTATATCATCAGACAAAGTATGCATCTCAAAAAAAAGGACTGATTCTTGTTTCTCCTTCTGATACTCTAATAGTGCAGGAGCTTCTTGCCAAGAATAGTTGCAATTTCTGGGAGAAGGAGAAATTTTGTTAGAAAGTCAGTCAAATATGCTTATCTTTACCATTTTCCTTGCCATGGCCGTTTCTATTTATTTAGGATCATGCATATTATTAGCATAAACAGATACTATTTATAACCAAGGACAATAAATGCTCACCAACTGACGTATTTTCCAGTGAACCTTTTCTGAAACTATTGCCTGATCTCTTTCAGTGACAGACCCTTTGGTTCTACAGCTATTCAAATTATTCTGAACTGACTGACCACATCATTAGAGATTACAACTCTCTCCTGGTCACAATCGATCCATTTAAATGGGAAATGATTTGCTCCCAGATTAACACAACATTAACATTTCAAACTATTGACTAAAAATGTCAGCCTTTCACATTTTAAATGAATAGACTTGCAGTTACCAAAATGATGAGGGCGCCAAACAAATTGTGGTTACTCTCTTCTTACTTTCCACAAAGGCATTAAAAAAAATAGGTATAAAAGCCATTCTTTCCTTGCTATTAATTTCACCCTCTTCATATGCTCTCCTTAATTTGAATTGGGATTAATCAGTTATTAGGCATTTGCTTTCCTAACATCCTCCTACAAATTCTCAATCTTTAAAACTGAGACATAATGTTTTAGTTTCTTGAGATACTCTAAAAATGGTGATCATTTACAAATATAAGAATATAAGTAGCATAAGTTAATATTCAAATATTAACTAGCAAGTTAAAAACCTCCATAAAAATGAATTAGTATTGAAATTGCACAGGGGTACTAACTGAGATATTTAGAAACTGATATTAGCTTTCTAAATAATTTTCTCTTTACTTCTGAGTACATATACCATTTATTTCTCATAATGAAGCTGTGCAGTTATTTTGGATGTCAGAACAAAAGCTCAGAAAGTTAGATAACTTGGGGAATATCATGTAGCTCGCAGAGCTGAGATACCAGTTCTGAAGCCTGTGATTTGTTTACTGTTAAACACACAAAGCCTTTGAAAAAGAACTCCATACTGTTTGCTGATGCATTCTGCAAGATGTTTTCTGATTCGGAAAAAAATATCATTATTACCAATAGACAACAACTTATTTGTATAACGTTTTACATTCTCAAAGTACTTTTATTGATATTACCTTACACTGCCTCATTTCCCTTTAAATTCATATCAACCATCAGAGATAGATAGATACAGTCAGTGTGTTTAGCTCAATGTTGCCATTAAAGTAGCCAAGAGATGAAGGGGTGTTGTCAAGCGTGTAGATGAAGCAACAGAGACAGGACTCAGATCCAGTACTCTTGTCTCTAAGATCTTCTACTTCCCCATGTTGATTATGTGCTCTGGATGGCATCCTCGCTGCTTGGGCTCTGACACCCTCATTCCTCCACTTGGTTTCTGATACCCCATGCTGGGCCTGCCTTCCATTGTGATGCCCCCCTCACATTATGCAGCCTCTGACACCCCTCTCTGTGCCACCGTAATAGCTCTCCCCAGACTCCAGGCACGAGGAAGCTAACAAAATAGCTTCACTCTTACTCATCTGAGGGGGAAAATATCCAGAGAGGAGAGAAACACAGAATGGAGAATCCCCCAAACAATCTATGTTTTTCATAAAAGATAGAGTTGGCTCCCTTCAGAACTGCACAAAAACAGGGTGAGACTCCAAGGAACCCAGCAGAGATGAGCAGCGAGGAAGCTAAAGAGCTGAATGTAGATTCCAGCTGCTATGTCTTCAAGGCATTGTATTGGTATAGTTAATTTCTCCTCCCACATGGAAGAAAAAGATATGGAATGTTTTTTCTCCCATCAGCCTCTGGATTTCTTAGACCATATTAATAAAATATAGATGCTAGGACCCTTAGATTGTTAAATATGTATTTTCCATTATATGCCTCTCTAATAATTATTTTTACATTGACATAGACTTTTATAGCCAATTTATATTTGCTTTAAGTTTGAAGACTATTGAACCCTAAATCTCTTCCAAGCTCTTACTTGATAATTGTGAACTCTCTGTACAGTACTCTGTGTGTGGTGGGTTAAGTGCTTGAGGTTAATCTCTTTAAAATCGTAATTCTGCAACCATGTGTTATTTGTTAAAAATGTTTTTTTTATGTGATCTCACATCACTCCCTGATTGGAATAATGGCAAATGACATGACCAAGTGATTCAGAAAGGGAGAAATACAAATAACCAGGAAGAATATGCAAAATGTTCATCTTCACTAGTTATCACTGGAATGAAAATTAAAACAATAGTTATCACATTTGAAACAGCAGGAAATAAAGGAAAAATGATAATACCCAGGGTTGGCATAGATATGAGACAATGAGTCCTTTTATGCATTGCTGGGGGAATTGTGAATTTGTACAAGATTTCTGGAGGGCAATGTGACAAAGGGTATTGAAATTTGAAACGTGTGCACATCCATTTTTCTGGGGAGGTTCTATTATAAATATTGTTATACACATAGTTTAACATATACACTTAGTTAAGAGTCTCTTCTAGGGTAGCAATTCTCAAACATTGGTTAAAGCCTTTTCAGACTCATAAAAATAATCAAGGAGCCCAAAGTACTTTACACACACAAATGCACACACACACACATGTATATGTATACACACATATATGACATATTAGTAAAACTGACAAGTCAATATTTATTTCAGTTCATTTGAAAATAACAATAAACCCATTACATGGTATCAAAATGGCATATTTTAATGAAGAGTGACCATATTCTCAAAACAAAAAAATAGTGGCAAGAAAGGCATTGCTTTACATTGTGCAAATCTCTTAATGTCTAGATTAAGAGCAGCCAGTTGGGTTCATATATCTGTTTTTGTACTCTATCTATTGTAATTTGCCATTTTGGTTGAAGTAACTTTTTCTGATACATGCATTTGAAATAATAAATTTTGCTCTAATGGTGTTTTAAGTGCATCCCCTAAATTTTGATATGCAGTATTTTCATTAATATTCAGTTTGAAATAGTTTATCATTTTTATTATTATTTTATTTTTAGCTTGTTTTATTTAGACCCGTGATATCATCAAAATAAAAGTTCAAATTAAGTTTTCCAAAATCAATTAAGTGTCTTTAGGAAAAATGTAACTTTTTATATCCATTTATTTTCTGTGTTCCCTTCTCTCCCTGTTAATTTCCATACTTTCTCATTAGTTATTTGATGCTTTTAAGGTGTGCAACATTTAGTTTTGCAATATATATGTGTATCAAATCATCACATTGTACATCTTAAGCTTACATATGTCATATATCAATAATATCTCAATAAAGCTGGAGAAAGAGAGATGGCAGGAAGTACCATTTGTATAGATCCAGCTTCTTTCACTACTGAAATGCTGGACTGAAGAACTTAGCCCACAGTTTCTACAAAAAGAAACACCTTTAGTATCTCTTCAGTTATTAGGGTTTTTTCCTTTCTTTATTTTTTTCTTTTAAATTTTACAAGTTCTATTTGGCTTTTTTATAATCCAAATAGTATTTTTAAAAAGGATATCTTCTCTTTCATGTATTTCATCTTTTGTTTATTTAAATATAAATGCACTAAATTTTATATTTTGTTTTAGATAATACCATTAGGTACGGATTTTGCGCTAATCGTAGAGTTTATTGCTTCTGTGATTCTGGTTGGGAGTGGATTATTTTCTGGTCTATTGTGTATTGAGGGATTGGAAACTCACGCAGAATCCAGCTCTTTCTGTGGGGATCCTGGAAAACCTGAACTGAGGACCCATCTCTTCAGAGAATGTTAGTTTCTTCCAGTGACACAGGATGCTACTCAACTGAAACCACTTGATGTTAATTTCTTGCCTTTCTTTTTTCCCCATGCTGCAGAGGAAATGCAAATCCAAGCCCCTTCACTGTGTAAGGATTGTGCTAATTTTAGGACTTTTCAGAAGAGGCTTTCCTTTTTCACTTAGACTGCAATATGAAACAGAAATTTATTATCCCTTTTACCATCGTGTGGATTTTCTTCTGAGTCCATTTTTCACTAAAGATGTAGCCTTTTGAGAATCCCAAATTTATACAGAGGATTTTATACTTAATTCCTTACTTACAGAGCTCAAGGCTTGAATCCTTTCCTCCAATTTGCTGGCTGATAGAAAGCCCCTTGGTTACAAAGACAAACACCTGCAGAGAGCAGCAACACATGCAGCTTTAGCATCAGTTTAATATGCTGATTCTCAGCTACTTCAGTTTGATTCTTCATTAACATCTTGTGAGCTCAGATATGCATTAAGAAGTTGTGCTAGATATTTCATCTGGCCTATCTATCCACTTTATACTGGAGTGATTTTAAGTTATCTAATATACTGCCAAAGAAAGCTGTCTCATAAACTTCTTTTTAAGGACACTGTCATGAATCTATTTTTTCAAGGTTGTGGTGAAAGGAATGCCTTCAGAGCTTCCTTTCGGGATATAAAATAGGTATTCATGGGAAGGGCACACAAAGCAAATCTTTCTCATTGGGCTCATTCCATACATTATACCCAGGAATTTCTAGCATTTCAATTGTGTTTAGTATGACTACCAATACTAAGACGTTTTAGTCAACTGAGTAAACAGCAGTCTTAACTTTCTGCTAGTCCATCTAGAAAGGACACCTATACTGGTAGTTTTAACCCAATATAAAAGCACTTTTCCTTTTTTGGTTGATCATGTTAAGAAACCATCCTCATAGTTAATCTCTAGATTTATGTGAATCCAAGTCCTGTGATCTATGTTGTATATGACTTCTGCTCTAGCATTAAACTTTCAATTAATTTCCCCAGAGAATACCAAGATCTTTCTCTATTATTAGACCAGAAGACAATGATGAATAGGGTTAGAGGTAAGAGGAATACTGGCTTGTTCTCAGGAGGTAATTCCCCAATGATAGTGTTAGTATCTGCAAGCCAGAGGGCAGAGTGAATATGTATCTTCATTAAGGGAGGCAGGAATATTTTAGCTGTGGGAGTTTTGGTTTAGGAATACTCTGTGACCTCTGTATCTGCTGATATTACCCTTCCTCTTATCCATATCCAACTTGTTCCTGTTCCAAGCCTAACTTTCCTAATAGAGAATTGGTGAAGCTATGGCTTTAAATGAAACTGTAATGTGGCATTCAACAGGGTCATACTAAATATTAGTTTTCCTCTTCCTTAACCCTATAAATGCAAGAGAAAATAGGTTCATCTAGCATGCTCATGGTCATGCAAATCCCTGCCTTGATCCTAGCATTTAGGGATTTGAGAATCTTGTTCTTTTTCCATAAAGTGTCTGGAACTATTGGAAGCAGCCACCTCTACCCAATCATCCTTAAATCTCCACATATTATCCTAAAAAGTGACAACCGCTCTCCCAAAGTTTTACCTTCACTGATCACCTCATTCTAGATGCCTAGATGCCTAATTTAATAATCTGTTTAGTCATTGCATGTCATGGGCTACTGTATGATTATTTGTAAATATTAACAGGATCTTTCACTGAATTCAAACCACAGTAAGCAAGATAGTTCATTCCAGACTTCCCTATATTCCTGCCTATCTGTGGCATGTAACACACTTGTTGGAATGATCTCAGTTATCAGTTGGTGTTTTGGGTTGCAAACAACAGAAACCAATTCTAGTTGACTTAACCAAAAAGGTCAAGGGTATTGAAAGCATACCAGATATCTCACAGAACTGACAAGAGGAATGGGGAAGCAGGCTCAAAATACAGATAGGAACCAAGGGTTTGCTTGCAAGTATGCTCAGATGATAGCTGAAAACAAACTAAAAAAAATTACAAATGACAAAGTATTGTGAGTAAAGGCATGATTTTAAGTTCTAGTATGTCCTGTCAACAGGAATTGGTCAAGCAGTGAAGCAGGTAACTTTAGGAAAGTAAAGATGAGTTTCAGGAGAACCAAACCAACTTGGGTATTAGCATACATACAAAGTAAGCAGATACATACAGGTCATAAGATAGGAGCTCAATTCAAACTGGAAAGAAAGAGGCAAACAGGAATTGTAATTCCTACAAAAGATTAGCAGGTTCAGTTAAACGACATGTTAGAGCTATGGTTATAACAGAATGGCAAAACTTGGCAAGCTTGTTTTAATCTCAGAATACTACTTTGCTTTGTATGGAAGATAAGTGGTTGCATACTGGAAGAGGTAGAATCTACTTGAAAGCATTCTTGGGATTCCAGCAGTTGCCCACAACAGATACAAAAACTGAATAGTGAGAGGTTAAGTTATATCAGAATCATAACTTGGTTTTGCTATTAAAATTTTCTTTGTCACAAAGGTCTGTGAAAGCACTAAAAGTAATTTCTATTGTATCTGAGGCAAAGCTCTGGCATTTTGGCCTTTAAATTTCATAGTCTTCCTTTCTAGCTAAGGTCTTCAAAACTTATTCAAGAACATACCCCTCAATAACTATCTGCTGCTTTCCCGTTTGAACTCTTTTTATGATAACTATTTTTATTTTCTGATTCTCTCCTCTATATCTCTTAACTTCTTAGTTTACTTGTTTTCCCTCCATTATGTATTCTGGGTAACTGAATCATATGTTGCATCCAGTTCAATATTTTCTGTTCATGTATATTTGATGAGTTTTGGATTTTAATTGTTACATTTTTCTGTTTAAAAAGAGTGGTTTGGTTGTTTTCCATGTCTGCATGTTATTCTTCAGTGAGATTTTATATCACAGTGTGTAAGAACACAGATTCTGTAGCCAAACTGTCTGATATGCCTTATGTCTCCACCATTTACTAAGTCTGGGAACTCAATCAATTCAGTTCTGCTTTTGATGTCTCTACTATCTCAGCCATAAGATTAGGATGCAAGTGTTTTCTTGTACCTAATCTCTTGGTTTATTCACCCTACTTCTCTTTCAGCTTTTTCATCCCTTATGTAACTAATTTCCTCATCAAATTACTTTATTTTAAACACTGTTTTCTATTTTCTTGGGCAGATTCAGCTCCTTCTAGTTTTTAAATACCCTATTCATTTTTATCACAGATTTCCATCATTTCTTGTAAATTCAGCTGTGCATTGTTTATCAAATGGTCATACTGTGCTTAGTATTTCTGGATTTCTGTCATGAGAGGATTTTCAGGTTACCTTTATTGTTCATCTTCTCTGACATGTCTATCCAGATACAGCCAAACTGACTTAACACCTTCCTCCTTTGTGTTTCCGAAGAAATATGCTCATTTTGTACATCATGACATGTTTAATGTTGAATTGTACTAATTTTTCTCCATGCTCTTTCTCCATTAGGTTGTCAGGTCATGCTGGAGTCATCTCTGCAAGCACCTCCAACATGAGGGCTCATTAAAACTTCGATGACTCTCTTTGAGCAGTTTACTGTGAAGCAGAAAACATATTTAAAGCAACCAAAAATTTAGGAGGCAATAATTAATTCATTAATTTTTTGAACAAATTTTTATTAGTTGCTGTGGGTAAAATTGTAATATTTCCAGAATCTCTCGCTTGGCTTTAGTGTGTCTGTATAGCAATGGGAGTTTCCAAGGGGTGGAGAGAATTAGTCCATCTCTATATTAATAGGTAATATTACAAGGGTGAGCAAGGGTCAGAGAGGTTGGGTGGAGCTTGCTCTTCTGCTGCAGACGGGTAGAGAGAGATGCAGGATGACTGCTTCTAAGAAATAAATGGGTTTCTTAATTTTATTTTTCCCTTTGACTGATTTCAGTTTTAGAGGTATTTTGCCCTGGGATTTTCCCCCCAGAGTTACATCTGGCTGTAGTTGGCAGGACCTCTGAACATGAAATCTGTCTACATGGGTGTGACCCTTGGGCAGGCTGCCTCTAGGGATGGTGGGGAGGCCCCAGTGGCTGCAGTGGTAGAGGGTGCAGCTTTATTTGGGAACCCCTATGTATGGGGCTTCCAACTGAGGAGCCCCTAGTGGTGAATTGGTCTAGGGTAAAGCACCTCCTTAGAGTGTTGGGGCCTTCCCCAGAATTGGGGAAGAATGGAGACTCTGGGAGCTGCAGAATTAGTCCTCCATTGGAAAGAAGACTGCTTAGAGGCCCTGAGTGGCTGTGTAGTAGCTGGCATTGTAGGATCTCTTTTCATTGAGATAGTGGAAAGTGTTATCAAGGAGAGAGAGAGGGCTATCGAGGAGCGAGAGATAGACTTCAGCAGGAGAAAGACACACTTGGAGGAGCTTGGAGGAACTGGGTGAAGACCTATGGGTTGCCCTTAAGGAAGAGAGACAGTTATTGAGAGGATGGGTTGCACTCCTGGAAAACTCCTTAGTAGCAGCAAGGGGGGAGACAGCAGAGAGTCCACTTTGCAGAAGGTCTTGGGGGAGGGGGACGAAAGAACGGCACGTTCAGTTCCAGCGATGCTGGTGGTGGAAGAGGTGTCAGGAGAGGATGAGGGGGTGGGGCCGAGAGCCCATCTGTTGCAGAGGTCATTGCCTGAGGCACCGGCCTTTCTTGTATTAAAGGCCCACCCTGTTGTCATTAAGAAAGTAAAAACACAACAGCTGTGGGCTCCTGAAGGGGAGAAGCTGACCCTCCACAGGTTGTGGAGCACTCTGTGATCCACCCCTATACAAGGATGGGCTGGTGGACGTGATCGTCTGGTATTGGCAGAAACCACTGGAACCTCTGCCTACATGGCTTTTGCGTCTCTGGCATATGGGGGTGGAAAACATTGTTATGTCGGCTTCTGAAATGAGAAGACTGGCCCTGATGACTCACCCTTCTCTCTGGCAGCGGTTGCAAAGTGGCCATCTCAGAGAATTGGATGCTTCTGGATTGGCTGACAGCAGCCATCAGGGCAGTTTGGCCTAATCAGGTTGATTTACCGTACTTACCCACTAGCTGGAAAACATATACAGAGCTCCAGCAGGTGTTGCGGGAATTGGGCATGGAAAATATCATCTATAATATGGACCCTAAGGGCCCTGGTGAGTTGTTCATAGTAGGAATGAGAAATCTGGTGCTTCATACAGCTTCCCCATCTCTCTTTGGGTCCCTAGTGACTATTCTTGACCCCTATATAGGGCAACTCATAAGTGAGGCTCTCATACTTTAGTAGATCTAGGGGAGGTTGAAACAATAAGAGCATGGAAGGAAGTACAGGCTATAACTGAAAGTAGAGGTGCAAAAGGTCCCATGAAGGTCTCAAGAACCCAGATGCATATTGATTTGATAAAATCTGGGATAGTGAAAGAAAAACTTGATGGGCAGCACAATAGGATCTTATTGAAACTGTGGCACCAATTAAAGCCAGAGCAGCAGTTCCAGCCTCTAAGATCTAGGACATGGAAGCCAGAGGCCAAGCACCACAACCAGCCTGTGTCCCTGCAAGACTTGCTGGGGTACAGTACTCAGGCTCCATCACTGTGCCCAAGGACAATGATTGGGTGTCATGTTTCAGCTGAGGGTAGGGTCAAGGCCCCACCTTGGGGGATGTGATGGGACCAGAGGCCACATGTAGAATTAGCAATTCATTGGTCCCCTGTGAATGTACAATGTATCCTGGTGTTGGTGGACACGAGCTGAATGTTATTTGATTTATGGCAACCCTGAGCATTTTCCTTGGACCCCTACTGTGATAGATAGTTATGGGGGTAAGGCAATTTGAGTGAAGAAAGCCCAAATCCCTTGGGGATAGGGTTTTTACTCTGAAAGGAGTATATTGTGTACATTTCTCGCATCCCTGAATATATTTTGGGGGTGGATATCCTGCAGGGCCTGTGGTTACAGACCACTGCAGGTGAGTTCAGACTGAGAGAACCTGCGGTAAAGGCAGTTCTGAGGGGACATGCTAAGCACCCACCTGTAGCTCTGCCTGAACCTAGGGGAGTAACAAATACTAACAATATAAATTGCCTGGGGAGCACAAGGAAATTGGAGAAACTCTACAGGAGTTGGAGAAGGTGGGCATCATAAAGACCACCCATAGTCCTTTTAATTCCCCAGTGTGACCAGTGAAAAAGCCTGATGGCTCCTGGCATATGACTGTGGACTATAGGGAATTGAATAAAATCACACCCCCTTTACATGCTGCTGTCCCCTCAATAGCAGCCCTTATGGACACAATAAGTCATGAACTGGGGACATATTATGTTGGGAGCCTTGCTAATGATTTCTTCTCTATTTACATAGCACAGGAAAGTCAGAAACAGTTCGCCTTCATGTGGGAAGGCCAGCAATGGACATTTACTGTCCTTCCATAGGGATACCTTCAGAGTCCCACCATTTGTCATGGACTTGTAGCCCAGGACTTGGCCACAGGGAAGAAACTGCAAACGGTGTGTCTGTATCACTACATTGATGATATTGTGCTCATGTACGGTTCTCTTAAATATTTACACAGGGCAGTTCTTAGACTACTGCAACATCTGCAGGTGGAAGCATGGGCTGTGAACAGCAACAAGGTTCAGGGGTGTGGTTTGTCTGTAAAATTCTTGGGGGTTGTCTGGTTGGATAAAACTAAAGTTATTCCTGAAGTAGTCATAGACAAGGTCCAGCTTTCCCTACCCCTATCACTGTGGTGACCCAGCCCGCAGGTCTGCCACGTGAACCCCCGGCCGCGGGGTCAACAATGGGAACCTAAGGAGGGGGGTGCGCGAATGAGAAGGGACAGAAGACACAGAGAATGGAGACAAGACAGGCTTTCTGATCAAGTCTCGTTTATTGCAGGTTAGAGCAGAGAATATATAGACATTACAGGGTGTGGTCTTTTCTGATTGGTTGCCCACTATGCTAACAAGGTATCTTGTACGGTTCAGTCATGCACCGAGTTGTGCGCATGCGCAGCTGTCCCTGACATCAGCAGTGGACTTAAATGAGAATACTAGGTGGGAAGGTGTGGTGAAGGAGTAACTGAAACTTAAGACTTAAATTGAAACCTAACTACAACAAGATGGAGTCTTATAAAAAAATGGAGTCTGACTGATTTATCCGCTCCCCACATGTCCCCCTTTTAAATTTTATCAAAAGACGAAAATTGGCAGCAACTCTGCAAAGGAGCACCACGTTGGACAAAAGATTGGACAACCCACGTCAGCCATTAGAAGGAGACTGTGCCTGTCTTAGGTTGGAGAGCAGTCGGCCCCCCCTTACCCGTTGTTGGCAATCACAACAGCGTTAGTTGTATGCCTGTCTTAGGTTGGCAGGGTGATTGACTCTCTCTTACTCGTCATTGGCTGACCAGCCCATGCGATGTCACTCAGTGGCAATGAATGGTGGTTGTACCAATGTGTGGCAAGGAAAGCGATGCCCAGGCCTGGGAGGACGATGATATGAGCAGGGTAGTGGTTTAACCAGACAAAGAGACTCCTGAACTTATACATGTCTAGAGATTACAGCAGATACAACTTATCTCCAAAGAAGGAACAATAAATTGATCAATAAAGGGTATACTAAGCAAGGCAAATGAGTAACAAGTCTAATAAAGTTTAACATTATTCTTTTTCTAGGTAGTTGATTATCAAAAAGGCAAGCCAAAATAATCAAAACCATGCTGCATAGCAATGTCTTTTTGATCAGAGCCGTTTTTGCAACGATCCAGGAAAATTTTTCTAGTAAGGAGCTGAGGGGATATCATCACAAGACTCAGCGAGTCCTCTATCGGCCAAATCAAGTCTCTGATAGTCGATCTGGATAGGCTGAAGACTAATTTTATTCAGCTGGGTTCGTATGAAACTGAGGAGTCTATTTATAATGCAGGGCCCGAGGGTTACTAATAATAGTAAGACAACTAAGGGTCCTGCTATAGCAGATAAAAGCGTAGTCAGCCAAGGCGAAGAAGAAAACCACTGTGCAAACCATGGTTGCTCACTTTTTCTTTCTTCCTCTCTCCTTTTGATATTCTCTCTAAGCTCTGCCATACTCTGTTTTACAACCCCTGTATGGTCAGCGTAGAAACAGCATTCTTCTCCTAGAGAAACGCATAGCCCGCCTTGTTGTAAAAGTAACAAGTCTAATCCTCTCCTATTTTGGAGGGTCACTTGAGCTAGAGAAGATAATGATTTCTCTAACGCACTTATTGATTGTTCTATGCAGGACAGATCTTCATCAACAGACTGTTGCAAAGCTTGAAGGGCAATATGCTGGGTACCTAGCGCGGCAGCACCTGTGGCAAGGCCACCAAGGCCAAGGGTCAGTAAAGCAGCGGCTGTTAAAGTACCAACTTCTCTCTTATGATGGGTAACAGGGTAGGTGTCTAAACTTGAATGATAGATTATTCGAGGAATTACAAGTACAGCAACACAAAAGTCTGTGTCATTATCAAATTTATCACTCAGGCAGGGCATAGTCCCTGATGTTGTACAAATCCATACTGACTCGTTACCGGGTTTAAGGAATTTGCCACCCTCAGGCTTACTCCAAGTATGGGTTCTATTGCAGAGATGTTTCTTTCCTGTTGGTACTTGACCTACACATAGGCCCTGTTGTGATACGGGCAACGCGAGGCCAGATTTGTTGAGACACTGAGTGGCTTCCACCAAGCTAGTATTAACTATCACTGCAACTCCTTCATAAAACGATGGCTCGGGGGTGAGACATAGCCAGCATGATTTAGTAAAATTCGGGTTAGATTGACTGATTGCCAGGAAGGTATTATTTACTAAGGTCCATAATGGATTTAGGGAAACTTTTCCCTTATGGGTGGAATTGTCTTGGGTGGCATTAGGTGAAGCTTTATGATTGGTTGAGTTGTTAGCAATAATGGGGTTGGTATCAACTCCGGGATTAGCTAGGCTAGGACCGCCAGATTGAATAAAGCTGGTTTGTACCGTATTAGGCCCTACAACTATGGTTATAGCTTCCTCTCTACGTTTTATTTGGAGAACTTTATATATATATGGTGTTCTGTATAGCCAAAGTCCCCAGTACATTCCTTTAGTCCAGTCTACCTTATCTTTGCCATCTATAAAAGTGACATTTACTTGGGAAGTACATTGTTGGTTCTTTCCCTCGTCATATCTATGTTGAAACTTACAGTTGCTTTCCCATCCTGTATTAAAAAACTTCCAATCTACTATTCTGCTTTTGGTTCCCCACCTTTTTCCTCCATCATTGCTGGTGACACAACTCCAATACTTACAAAATCCCCAGTATATGCCTCCACAACTATTAGGACCGTCGCCGGGGCAAGCATAGAATCCATTTAGGGTCGTCATAGTCCTGTCCGTACCTGTTATTTCATATCCTAGTATGTCCTTTAGGTGAACCGTCAAGGAGGCCACCATGCATCCTTTACAAACGATGAGTTGGTTATGCTGTACAGTGTCTTTCCAGCTGCAAGGTCGATAACTTCCCATGTTTGTTTTATGGGCGTATGCCTTCCAGCCACGATGGAGATCAGTCCTAGGAGGATGTACAATTGCATGGCGAGAGTTCTTTTATCAGCTCTCCTATAATGAGGGTGAGGACGGCTACGATGATGACGATGAGGCCTGTCCCGGTGATCAGGAGCAGAAGATTCCACTTGAGATGTTCAGTGTCCCATTTCATGGCTCTGAAAGACAAAAAAAGGGGTTTTCTCTCAGGATTGACTGTTGTTTCTGGAGATTTAATTACTTTGCCCTACAAGATGTCCAAGCAGTCAACGTGCTGTATCGTTTTCTCAGGAATCTGTGCATGCTGATCCTCTTCCTCCAATAAGGGCTGGCACAGAAGATGTGATCTCAGGGGGTTTCATCCCCTCTGGATGAATGGGTAAGGTTATCTACCTGTTTTATAAGTCTTTCTGGCAACCATCTTGCCTTTCCACTTTTTGTGTCAAAAACACACACTGACCCCCCTCCCCATATAAGGACTGGGCCAGGTCCAGACCATCTATAGGTCAGGGGATCTTTCCACAGCACTGTTGCATAAGTATCTTGGGTACTAGGGTGCCATAAGCGATCTGCAGCTGTTTTATTTTTTATATCCAAATTTAGAAAATTTAAAATAAACAAGGCATGATTAAGTATATTTCTCGGATATCCTTTCACTGGGTATATCATCCCTTTTTTCAATTTTTCAAAGGTATGTTTAAGGGTTTGATGGGCTCTTTCAACAATTCCTTGGCCCTGCAAGTTATAGGGAATGCCTGTAACATGTTTTATTTGTAACTGAGAGCAAAACTGCTGGAAATTATTTCCAACATAGCCGGGGCCATTATCAGTTTTAATAATTTTGGGTTGGCCCATCACTGCCAGGCAAGTAAGGGTGTGAGCAATAATGTGTTTTCCAGCTTCCCTTGTTTGAAGAGTACCATGAATGAATCCACTAAAGGTATCTATAGTAACATGCAAGTCTTTAAGATTGCTGAATTCTGGGATGTGCGTCACATCCATTTGCCATATTTCATTAGGAACCAGGTCCCTAGGATTAACTCCTAAATGTGGGGTGGGCAGCAAGGTGACACATGAAGGACATTGTTTAACAATCTGTCTAGCCTGTTCTCTAGTTATTTTAAAAAGAAGTCTAAGAGTATGGGAACTCAAATGATGTAGAGAATGGGCTTGTTGAGCCTTTTGAACAGCTGTGTCAGTTACAGAGCACACTAGCCGAGTGGCTAGGTCTGTGGTTGCATTCCCTTTAGAGACTGGGCCAGGGAGGTCAGTGTGGGCTCGAAGATGTCCTATGAAAAAAGGGCAGGACCTAGATCTAATCTTTTCTTGTATCTTTAGAAAAAGGGAGACTGCCTCGGTAGAGGGTTTGATAAAGGCTACAGTCTCCAGAAGCGGAACAGAATGGGCGATATAGGCACTGTCAGTGTATAGATTAAAGGACTTATCTGAAAAGGTTGTGAAAACTGTTAAAACAGCGTACAACTCTACGAGTTGGGCAGATGTATAGGGAGTAGAAACAACTGTAGTCTGTTCTTTGGCCATAAAGGCGGCTCTCCCAGTGGAGGAGCCATCTGTAAACACAGTTAGGGCTCCAGTAAGTGGTTGAAGGGAAGTATTTTTTGGGAAGACAAAAGAATGAGTTTTTATAAATTGAAGCAATCTGTTAGCAGGATAATGATTGTCTATTTGTCCAAAAAAGGATGAACAAGCAATAGGCCAATCATCTGTGGTCTGAAAAAGCCAATCAAGTTGAGACTTAGAATATGGTTGAATAATAACATCAGGTTCTTTACCAAAGTACCTTTTTCCATATTCTCTTCCCTGTATGAGTAGGTCTGCTACTTGAATATAATAGGGGGTGATTACCCTTTTGGGGGAGGAGGGAAGATGGATCCACAAAAGTGGCCCCTTTTGCCAAAAGACTCCAGTAGGTGTATAAGAGGTCACACAAACAACAAAAAGAAGAGGTTTTTCATAACATATAAATGTAACAAACTGGTTTTCAATTGCTAACTCAACCTTTCTCAATGCCTCTTTGGCATCTGGTGTCAAAGATCTAGTGGATTTAGGGTCTGAATCTCCCTTAAGAATATCAAACAAGGGTTTAAGCTCTCCAGTAGTTAGTTTTAGATAGGGTCTGATCCAATTTATATCTCCTAGGAGTTTCTGGAAATCATTAAGGGAATTTAGATGATCAACTCTCAACTGAATTTTTTGTGTACTAATTTGAATGCCATTCAATTCAAAACCCAAATAGGTGTAGGGATCTTTTAGTTGAACTTTATCTGGGGCTATGTGAAGCCCCTTTTTTGAAAGATTGAAAATAAGAGCATCACAGCAATGCAAAAGCTGCCCCCCATCTTTTCCTGCAAGCAGGATATCATCCATATAATGCATAAAGTAAATAGAAGACCACAATTTCCTAAGGGGATCAATAGCTTGGGCAACGTATTTCTGACAGCGTGGGACTGTTTGCCATGCCCTGAGGGAGGACTTTCCATTGAAAGCGTCGCATGGGCCCTTTGAAATTGGTGACTGGAAGGCTAAAAGCAAACCTTTTTTGTCATCAGGATGTAAGGGGATGGTAAAGAAACAGTCTTTAAGGTCAATGACTATTTTTAGATAGTTAAGTGGGATGGCCACCGGCGTAGGGAGACCTGGCTGAAGTGCTCCCATTATCACCATGGTTTTATTAATTTCTCTAAGATCTTGTAAAAGTCACTGCTTTCCTGATTTTTTCTTAATAACAAAAATTGGAGTATTCCATGGGGAAGTAGTAAGTTCGATATGTCCCGCAGCAAGTTGTTCCTGCATCAACTGTTCTGAGGAGGTCAATTTTTCAGAGGTAAGAGGCCACTGATCTACCCAAACAGGTGCATCATCTTTCCAGGTGATTTTATCTGCATAGGGTGCAGGAACATCAGTGACCATTAGGGTAAATTTCCTAGGCCTAAACGGTCTAATTTCTGAGTGACTTGAATGGGCTCTATTATCCCCTGGGCTCGCTTCCCCAGGCCTTGACCAGGGCGAAAACCCTGGTTTAACATTTGAGAGGCGACAATTTCATTGGGGCTACACATCATTACATTTAATTGAGAAAGAATGTCACGCCCCCACAAATTAAAAGGGAGGCCAGGTATAACATACAGCTGCACTGTTCCTGAATTTCCTTCTTCATCTGTCCACCTCAAAACCTTGGCTCTTTGTTCAGGGTTTTTTGATTGCCCTATTCCTTTTAAATGGGTAAGGGAAGCGGAAAGGGGCCAGGTTTGAGGCCACTTCTCCTTTGTAATGACCGTTGCATCAGCCCCAGTATCTACAAGACCCTCAAACCTTTTTCCGTCTAGTTTTAATGTTAACATAGGTTTGTCCTGAGTAATGTTTTGTATCCAATAAGCATCAGAGGAGCCAAAGCCTCCATCTCCTCTGTCTCCTTTAATTACTGGGTTATTAGTCTTTACAAGTGGGAGAAGAAGTAATTGAGCAATCCTTTGTCTTTTTTCTATAACAAAAGGGGTTTGTGATGTAGCTGCCATGATTTTTATTTCTCCTGTATAATCATTATCTATAACTCCTGGGTATATTTGTAAACCCTGGGAGATGGAACTACTTCTTCCTATCAACAATCCAAAAGTATTGGGCGGAAGCGGGCCAAAAGTTCCTGTAGATATGACCTGTATCCCCATCTCAGGAGTTAGTACTGAGCGGGTGGAGGAACAGAGGTCCAATTCTGTGCTACCTGGGGTTGCTCTTGAGAGCTGGGACAAGTATTGCTTGCCTGTGGGACAAACCCAATTGCCCCGGGGGTCTGCCTCATTTTTGGGGCTGGGGGCTGGCCCCTCAGGAAGTTTCCCTGCTGAGGAGGTAAGGGATTTCCCTGAGCATCTGCTTTAGAATAGCACTCGGCCGCCCAGTGCTTTCCTCTTTTGCACCTTGGGCAAAGAGAAGGAGGAAGGGGACCTCTCCTGTGGGGAGGTTCATTCTTGGGAGCACAGCAGTCTCTGGTGAAATGTCCTTCTTGTCTACAATTAAAACACCTTTTGGTCTCAGGACCCTGAGCAAAATCTTTTAAGGCTGCTCCTATGGCTAAACCGAGGCTATGAGCAGTCCCAATACCAGCACAATTTTGAATGTAATCAGAAATATTTTTGCCGCTTTGGTGTGGGCGGATAGCTGCCTGACAGGCTGGATTGGCATTTTCAAAGGCCAGGTGTTTGATAAAATCTGTCTCAGTTTCATTCTCTCCAAAAAGCCTCTCAGCTGTCCTAGTAAGACGGCTAATAAAGTCACTGTAAGGCTCATCTGGCCCTTGTCTAATATTTGCCAGGGAAGTGGTGGCTGATCCCTTTTGGGGAAGCTTTCTCCAAGCTTTGAGGGTGGCATTTTGAATTTGAGCAAAAAGGCCAGGAGGAAATTCTTTCTGAGCTTCATGGGTGTCAAAAGGAGCATTTCCTTTTAATTTTTCTAAAGTCCAATCTGTAGGTTCTCCGCCTGCAGCAAGATTTTTGCGGGCGGTCTCCTTACAATTTTCTGAGAATTCTGATTTCCAGAGAATAAAATCTCCCCCAGATAGGGTGGCACGGGATAACTGATACCAATCATTAGGCATTAGGCAGAGGTCTCCCAAAGTTTCTAAGATAGAAAGGGTGAAAGGCGCTACAGGTCCATAAAGCGAAACGGCAGATTTTAGTTCTTTTATGGTTTTGAAACCAAGGCGATGATAATTGTGAATAACTGCTGGTTTCCCATCACTGTTATCATCCTCTCCCTTAACTTCAGTGACCGGGAAAAGATTTATCGGGGCTTGAGGCTTTCCCCTTTTTGGGACTAAGGCTTTTGTTTTTGTAGAACTCCTAATTTGAGTTTTAGGTTGATCCTCATAGGGGCCAGGAGGAGGCGAGGCTATTGCTGGGGGAGGTTTAGTAAGCTCAAGGTCTAAAGCTCGTAATTCTCGGACCAGATTATTATGTTCTTTTTTTAACTGAATAGCCTGTCTTAATTGTCTAATCTCAGCAGTGAGGCCTACAGCTGCAGTGTGAATAGCCATGGCAGGAGCCTCTGGCTACTTCCTGAGTAGTGGGGAGGTTAGAATAAGGAGGGGAAAAAGGAGGGAGGGCCTGGTCAAAATTATACGGAGGCGGCCGCCGGCTGAGAGATGGCCAGTCAGGATTACGATATCTGGCGGCTTCCGTTTCTAAATCAGCCTCTTCTTCAGGGGTCAATTCATTTTTATCTATCTTAGCATAGAAAACCTTTAAAGAGGGATATAGGCGTTTTATAGAAGGAGAAGAGGCAGCAACCTCCCCTTTATCTTGTATGGATGGGGAAGGCTGGACTTTCGAGCAGCATGAAGGAAGATCCTCATTATCAAGGGGCATATCAATGGAAACAGAATCAGAATCTCGAAAATCTGGATTTGCCTCCAAAGCATTATTTGGAGGGGCCGAAAGAGAGACCTTACTACCTATCATGAGAAATTTTTCTCCTCCCCGGACCACTTCTTCAACATTTATGAAAATGTCTTATTTTTAAGATTTCAAGGATCAGGTTCCAATATGAAAAGGCCCTAACTGGGACCTTTTCCGGCCCAAATGTCTTATAATAGTCATTTAAACAATTACCAACTCTCAGCCATCTCTTCTCATCAATAGTGCCCTCTTGGGGAATCCAAGGGCAAGCATCTTCAAGAAAAATAAAAAACCTTACTAAGTCCTTTTTCTTAACCCTAATCCCTCGTGTCTTGAATGAGTCTTTGAGCCCCTTTATAAAGAGCTCTTGTTTGCTCAATGTCTGACCCATGATTGCGCCGTTCACTTACTTCTCAGGCGTGTCTCACAGAGCGGGTATATCTGTGGCAGCCAAAGCGCAGGTCTTCACTCACGAGGATCCTCTCGCGGCGACCTCGGAATCATTGGCTGGCCAGCCCTTCTGGAACGGCGTTCGTCACAGTCTCCCCCGTGCCTCCAGCCCCATGTTGGGAGCCACTTGACCCGGCCCGCAGGTCTGTGATGTGAACCCCCGGCCGCAGGGTCAACAACGGGAACCTAAGGAGGCGGGTGCGTGAATGAGGAGGGACAGAAGACACAGAGAATGGAGACAAGACAGGCTTTCTGATCAAGTCTTGTTTATTGCAGGTTAGAGCAGAGAATATATAGACATTACAGGGTGTGGTCTTTTCTGATTGGTTGCCCACTATGCTAACAAGGTATCTTGTACCGTTCAGTCACGCACCAAGTTGTGCGCATGCGCAGCTGTCCCTGACGTCAGCAGCAGACCTAAATGAGAACACTAGGCGGGAAGGTGTGGTGAAGGAGTAACAGAAACTTAAGACTTAAACTGAAACCTAACTACAACAAGATGGAGTCTTATAATGGAGTCTGACTGATTTATCCACTCCCCACACTGTGGCAGTCTTACAAGAGTTTCTGGGTCTTTTGGGCTACTGGAGAGTGTTTATACCACAGTTGGCACAAATTCTGTAGCCCTTATACAGGTTGATATGAAAGGGCATCAGGTGGGCCTGGGATGAAACATGTGCAGCTGCTTTTACTGCTGCCAGGCAGGCAGTCAAGGCCATACAGGCCTTGAGTGTAATGGACTCATCAAGGCCCTGTGAGCTAGATGTTCATGTAACCGAGAATCATTACAGATGGGTGTGGAGAGCGGTTGGGACAGAAGGAGCAAGAGTACAGGAGAGGACTGATTGTGTTTTTGTGCCTAGTCTCCATCTAAGGCCTGAACCGGGCCTGACTCTGAAAGAAACCTTGAAAAGTTTCCTAAATTTCAGGTACAAGTATCTCAGGAATGCAGGAAGGTCTTATCTCAAGGCCAAACACCTGGACCAGATGGCCCTAGGTGTATGTGACTTAAGTATTGGATTAATGTCTGATTGGATTGATCTGTGGGCAATACTTAAGTGATTGGATTAAGATCCTTGAGAAAGGTGTGTGAATCTAATCTGTAGGCAATTCATGTGTATATAAGCCATGCCAGAATAAAGCTTCTTCGCATTCTGCATTCTGCAACAGACGGTTTGCCCTCCTGTCATCTTGTATATACAGCCCAACGCCCCCACTCAGGAACCGTTCGACTCCTGCCGGCAGGCCCCGGCAGATGGGGTCTTTGGCAGCAGCTTGAACGGACACGCCAACACATTGAATTCTGGTCACAACTATGTAAAGGAGAAGAGGTCCGGTAACCTTGATAGAGAAGCAACTGGCTGCTGTGTACCACACCTTGCTGGCTATGGAGCCCATCACCAGAACAGCTCTGACAAAGGCAATAAACACTTATCCCATTGTGGGATGGGTGTGAGACTGGGCCCAAAGGCCACGGAGTGATGTAGTAGAGATGCCTACAGTGACCAAATGGGGTGCATATTTACAGCAGTGCAGAACCCTGTCTACTAGCCCCTTAAGTGGAGAACTCCTACACTTATTGGGGCTGGTGACATATACTAGTGAAAAGCAGGAAGAACTTGCTTTTGGACCATTGGTAGCTGAGTGTCCTTATCAGGAGGGAAAAGCCCCTATACCTGAAGATGTTTGGTATACAGACAGCTCCAATCATGGTCAGTCCCTGAAGTGGAGAGTTTTGGCTTTCCATCCTAAGACTGAGACAACACGGATGGAGAAGGGAAGCACAGTAAATGTGCTGAGTTGCAGGCAGTATGGCTCGTGATCACCTGGGAGCCCTCCCCTATAGTTGTCTGCACTGACAGCTGGGCCATCTATTGGGGCCTGACCCTGTGGATACTGACATGGTACCATGCCAACTGGATGGTTGGTCACCAGCCCCTTTTGGGGCAAGAGTTGTGGCAAGACCTATGGGCCTCTGGTCAGACTAAGACAGTTACTGCATATCATGTGACTGGCCATTTGCCTTTGGCATCCCAAGGGGATGATGAAGCAGACACATTGGCTCAGGTGTGCTGACTAGAAGGAAAGCCTGCTTCTGATGTAGTCCAGTGGTTACCGCAGCATTTGTTGCATGCAGGACAAAAGACAATGTGGGCTGTAGCCCATCAGTGGGGCTTGCCATTGACCTTTGAAGAAGTCAGCAGAGCCTGGAAGGAGTGCCTTGTGTGCTCTAAGGGGGGCTTACACCGAGTCCTGCAGCAACATGGGACAATAGTAAGGGGGCCAGTACCCCTTGTCAGGTGGCAGATAGACTACATTGGGCCTCTGCCCTTATCAGAAGGATATCGGTATACCATGACTTGTGTGGACACAGCTACTGGACTGTTGGTTGCTTTTCCTGCATGTCATGCAGATCAGCAAACCACCAAAAGGGGCCTAGAGCATCTCCTTGCAGTCTATGGCCAGCCGCAGGTGACTGAGAGCGATCAAAGCACCCACTTTACTAGACATGCATTACAAGAATGGGTACAGCAATTAAGAATAAAGTGGAAGTTTCATGTACCATATAACCCTACTGGGGCACGAATGATAGAGTGGTACAATGGTTTGTTGAAATCTGGCCTGAGGTCAGACACCAACAATCCACAGGACTGGTCAGTTTGCTTATGGACAGTGCTACAGCGTTTGAATGAGAAGTCCCGAAAAGAAGCCTTGAGCCCTGTGGATATGCTAACACACCTTTCTGCCTCTCCTGTACAACTGTATGCGCAAACCAGAGAGGAGTTATTGAAGCCAGGATATGGTCAGCAGAGCAACATCCTGCTGCCAGCCCCTACTGCATCAAACCCTGGAGACACTTTTGAATGGACGTGGCCCTCGACATTTTGACACATGGACCAGTGATAGCTGGCCCTTCTGGCACCTTGGGGAAAAGGCCTGGAAGCTGGCCTCATGTGTATTCCTAGAGTAACAGTAGAGCGGCCCCAAAGATCATGGTAGTGTACCCAAAATGTCTGGGAGTAGTAGCATCTTACAGGGAAGTTTAGTTTTATCTTTATGGCCAGTGCATATACCTCCAGTAGCATTATATACTGACCCATCTGTGACTCCCACAGGGAGGGTGAAGGTCTCATATACTAGACCAGGACGAGATCCCCTTCCTACCACTGTCCTATCACAGGACCACTCTCTTGCATGCATTCTACCTGATGGACAAGATTTACCTATGCTTGTGTCATTAAAACATGTATTTTACCACCCTTAAGGTTATTATTTTCTTTTACAGTCCCTGGGGCCTGGATGTTTCCCCTGGGTACAGTTGCCATATGATGATTGCTCTGAACTCCCTACCTGTTCAGCTACTGCCTGCCTGTGGAATGGGTGAGCTATTCCTTAATCTGCATAGGACTTTGAACCTAGCTGAAGCCTCTCCCTTGAGGATTATCATGATTATATTGCTGTTGCTCTTTTATGTTATTTGCCTGGTTACAATGCTTCCATTTTCTTGCACAGAGACCATTGTGGAAGATGGGGAATGTGAAGATTGTGAGGTGAGATTTATGGAGGGGTGGGCTGTGAGTAAAATTATAGTATTTCCAGAATCTCTCACCTGGCTTTAGTGCATCTGCATATCAATAGGTGTTTCCAAGGGGTGGAGAGAATTAGTCTATCTACATATCAATAGGTAATTACAAGGGCATGAGAGGGTTTATCTGAACTGGAGAGGTTGGTGGAGCTCTCTTCTGCTGCAGCTTGGTCAAGAGAGACTCAGGACAACTGCTTGTAAGAAATAAATGGGCTTCTTAACTTTATTTCTCCTTTAGACTGATTTTGGTTTTAGAGGTATTTTGCCCCAGGATTTTCCCCCTGGAGTTATAGTTGCCTATTTTGCCCTGTGTATAGAAGAAAGATAGAGTTGACATCTGACTTCATAGAACTTAAAATTTGGGTTTAAGGATAGAGGTTAAATAATGTATCATACAAATGACTTGTGATTAATGCAACATTGAAGAAGTGCAAGGAGCCAGTAGAATGAAGAATGGGCATAGAGAATAGCATGTTCAAAGCCTTGAAGTGAAATGAAGTTTGGCCCTGTAGAGAAACTGAGAGAAGACTGGTGTCAGTGATGCAGGCATAGAAGGAAGAGACTGGAAGAGCTCAATTTGGGGAGCTGGGCAGAGGCCAGATCATAGGGGCTTTTAGGTCATGTGAAAATGTCTGGAATTTATGTGAAAATCTAAAGAAAATCACTCAAGAGTATTAAACAAGACTGTACATGGTTGGATTTATTTTAAAAAAGTATTATTCTAGCTGCCAGATGAATATTGCATGTGGAGAGATGTTAGCTGGGTAAATGGTGATTTTGACTTACACTAGTGTAATGTAAGTGGTAGCTGGGAAAAGTAGATGGACTTGAGAGACTTTCAGGAGCTAGAATCCCCATATTGAGAGATTAATTGGATCTGTATTTATGCACATGTGTGTGGTGGAAGTATATTGAGCTAGATTAATGGTGGAGGCATGAGGGAAAAGAAAATGTCAAAGACAACTCACAGGTTTCCTAACTGAGAAACTTTGTGAATGACAGCATGTTTTTAATTCCTTATGTGGAAAAATTTAAGAAAGGAGGCTGTCAACTCCAAATTCCCTCATCAATCTTTGGAATCTGAAATTTCATTTAATTCCATGCAGTCATTCCCTTAAAAAGGCAAAAGATCCTGATGATTGTGGTAGTATGTACTCTTTAATGACATTTTTAGTAAATGTAAATTTAGTACATTACTAAAATGTAATTTTAGCAAAACACTGATTTCTAGCAAAAAATGAGCACTGAGTGCCTGGGACTTGTCTGAGGAGGAGCCCTTGGAGTGGGTGGGGAGATTAAGGAGTGGAAAAGAGAGAAGCCCCCAGGGGCAGGTCTGTCTTGTTGACAAACTTTAATAATTTTGCAGAAGAGTAGGGAGGTTCTAAAAGGGATATAGCATCCTGTGTCCAGAGAAACTATGCCCTGCAATTCAAACCTATTCTCCTTTGTCTCAGCTGAGCCTTCCACCATTCTAACCACAATCTTTCACAAACTTAAAAAATCTCATTTAGCTTCACTGTCCCTTACATCTCATTTCCTGCAACTTTCCCCTGAAACATTGTAACTCTGGGGTGGGGGGTGGGGGTGGGGGGGAATCCTGGGGCAAAATACCTTTGAAACCGAAATCAGTCAAAGGAAGAAATAAAGTTTGAGAAACCCGTTTATTGCTTACAAGTAGTCTCTCTCAACCCAGCTTTAGAAGAAGAGTGCTCCACCCAACCTCTCTGGTTAAGATAAGCCCATGCTTCACCGTGAAATTACCTATTGATATGGAGATGGCTACTTCTCTGCACCCCTTAGAAACATCTATTGATATGCAGATGAACTAAAGCCAGGCCCGAGATTCTGAAAATACTGCACTTTTACCCATTGCAATTTTACCCACAAACATCTAGCTCATAAGCCCATAATATGTTGTCTGTGAGTCAGCACCTCTTACTAATTAATGTAGTACATTTAAAACAGTCTCAAAAAGTGTTAGCTTTTTAATTTCTGCAACCTCTGCTCTCCATTTCCCTCCATCCTACATTTCAAACTAAATATAAACTAGCTCTATTGGACTAAAACTGCTGAATCCCTTTATAAGACGCACTAGATGGCAGTAGTGGAATTCCTTCACAGCGGTTAAAGCCAATGCAAAGGGAATGTGTCTGAAAATGGTCAAGTTCCAGCTTCCTACTGTTACCTGAATTAAAGGCAGAGGGAATGTAAAAGAGGAAAAGCAGCACAGTTAGCTAAATGCTGCCGCATCAATTCAACCTGCTTGGGATTCATGTCACATGGAGAAAAGGTTTTCCAAGTGCACTTGTCTCTTGTTTATTGAAGTAAAGGCATTTCTGTTTTCTTTTTAAGCCATACAATTAATTTCCATTAAATGAACCCAATTTTTCCTCACTGAATTTCATTATTAAATTGGGGATATAGTCCTTCAGGGAAAAAAAAACTGTTCATGAATATTATTAAATCACAGGAATGCAGCAAATCTTTTGAAATAGCCTGTTTAAAGGAAAATAATAATCATCTGCCAAAAACACTGATAGTATTAAAATATTTACAAAATATCAGGAACATTATGCTACATTCCAAGTAAGTCATATTATAGAAAATATTAAGAAAAAACATAGTACAATGTCTGGTTCTTTAGAAGTAAATGATTAAACTTTCATGCTGTTCACTCCTTAAATCTTCAGTAGTTTGATTCAATTTTTCCATTGCCTTAAACTGCCTTATCCCCTTTTAAACTTTAAACATAATTCATTAAAGAATTTTTTTTCTGTATGTGAACTTGGGCTCTTCCCAGGTATTGTCTCATGCTGACTCTTTAATGTCCAAAGCAATGTTATTTATTTACCTGACTGTAGATGTTTTTTAATAGGTGATGATATTATTACTAACACTTGCATAATGTGTTATAGCTTATAGAACATTTTTCCCATATACATTATTTCACTGAATCTTTGAGACAGGGACCATGGGCTTAGACCGAATAGGGTGAGGGCCTCCAGAAAAAGCAAGGCAGGATATTTGCAGTCAGAGCAATGTAACTACATGCAAGGAAACCCCCTACCCAAACTCTGTGTTAAACATTAAATTCTAGGATCATTCTTCAGTGAGATCAGTTAATGTTCCCCCAGATAAAGAAGAGTAGCACATGTTTTTATTATGCTAATCATTTGTAATCATGTGTAAGATTTACTTTAGCATGCTAAAAGGCCCAGGCCTCTGTGCTGTCTTTCCTCTTTCAGATCTGATGGGGTGATTTTACAAACTGGGCAACTAATTTAGCATGCAGACCCAGCTGTAAACAACATAGCAAAAGGCAGGAAAGATTCCACCTTAAAGATAAGATTGCATTTAACACCCAGGTAGTTTAAGAAGCAAGATTCTTAACTTACTCTTTACCAAACAGACAATACCTCAGCCCACCTTGGGGGCTGGGCAGGCCGCCTTTTGATATGCTCCTAGACCACGATACCAGTATCCCAGAGAGAAATCAAAGCAGGAAATTCCTTATGTTAAGTTAATTCTAAATGTTCAGACACCACTTAATAAGTCCACACCCCTAAGCTTTTTTCATGTTCTCAAAAAATCCTCATCTGCCTATAAAACCCCATAGACAATGCACCACCCCGGGCTCTCTTGCCCCCTCCTGGCGTGAGCTGGGAGCTCTGTTCTCTCACTTTATTTCCAAATAAAAGCCTGTACCTTGCTCTCCTACCTTGAGTGTTTGTGAAGCTCATTCTTCGGCTTCATGAACAAGAAACCTGGCATCATCTTTACAACAATATTTTATATAGGGATTATTATTACCCCCATTTTAAAGATGAGAAAAAAAGGATGTCATAAAGACTAAGTAACTTGTCCAAGGTCACATATATTTTAAGTGAGAGAACTTGGACATTAGCATAGGTTTTCTGACTCTACATTATAGGATCTTTTCACTACTACTCACTGATTCCCAATTAGAATATTTTTTAAAATTATGTTCACTCACCAAAAAAACCAAAAGACCAAAAACAAAGTGAGGCATACAAAGAGGAAAAAAAGCAGTGACCCACTAGGTTTGGCCTATTGAAGACAGATAGGCATTGGATTGTGGGGGCTTTATAAAGTCCCGTGGAATAGGGACTTTCTCTTAAGGGCAGTGGGAAGTCATTGAAGGGTTTTAAGCCAAGGCATGACACAATTTGCATTTTATGAAAGACAATTCTGGTTACAGTGTGGGAAGTGGTTTGGAGGCAGCCAAGAATGGCTGTGGGGAAGTTGGTGGGGCATCTGTGTCAGCACTTCAGGACAGAGGCATCTTCAGGTAGTGGCAGTGGGCATCATGAATAGGTCTTGATGATCTACTGTAGACTGGGGATAAAAGAAAGGGAGTGGCAGGGGTGAATTTTAGGGCAACTGGGTGGGTAGAGGTGTTATTTATTTAAATAGAAAATATTGGAAGAACATCTGATTTTTACTGAAATTTTGACTACCACCAAACCAATCAATAAAAATCCTTATTAACAGAATTTCTTTCATAGTGATGGATAAGAACATAGACATGTGGATGAGAACTACAGTGTCTGGTATGAAGAGATGCTCAATAAATACTGAATAATATAAATAAACAGGCTCATAAAGGAGTTTTTCAAAAACAAGATGTATAATATTCATGATATAAAATAATGGCTAAGAATCAATAGCTTTTCTATATAATGAAATGAACAAGAGGAAACCACAATGGAAGCAATGCCCTTCACTGTAGCAAAAAAACAGAATCTACATATGTGCAAGATTATAAGAAATGAGCTAGAATCTAGAGGAGAAAAACAGCAAAATACTAAAAAGTGATGTGAAAGATGACTTGAATATTTAAGAAAACATACTGTAAGATAAAAAAATGTTATCTTACAATTTAATATTTTAAAATTATTTCAATGAAAAATCAATAACATTTTTTTCTATGCAGGAAAAAAAGAGTTTAAACTTCTAGAGAAGTATTAAGATAAGAATGTCCAAAGTCAATTTTGTAAAGAAAAAGGAAAAAAAAGACAAAAGAGAGTCTTCTCTTTCTTGATATCACAACATACTACAAAGCTGTAATAATTGAAATAGTGTGGTACCAGAACAAATTGGACACAGAGGTCCATAGAATGTCAAAAAGAACTCAGAAATAAACTTTAATGTATAAATAAGAAGTTGTGGAAAATTAATGAAAAAATGTGGCAAAATTTGTTAGCCACAATAGATCATTTACCTGTTTCTAAACACAAGAAGAATTCATATAATAGACACTTAAATGTGATTATTGATTTTAAAATGATGCCATTGTAATTATTGAAGAAAGACTTGTTATATAACCTATGAATTATGGGGTGGAAAAACTGGCTGGTGATTTTATGGAATGTATGATTTGTGACGGTTCTTGATAGCTGCATGTTTTAGCAGATGTTATCTTAATTTAATGAAATATTTATGCAAATACTTATACACAATGTACCAATTAAAGAAGTATGCATCCTTTTGGATAAATATTATCAATCCAGAGCAAGCCAGATTCCTGACTTTATAAATACACTTGGTTCTACTCTACTTGGAGCAAATTAGATCCACATTGGACTTCATAAAAACTCTCTGATGAAAGGGCAGAGAATGTCAGATTGTATAAAAAGGGAGACCCAACTTTACGCTGTCTATAAGAAGCATATTTTAAATATAAAGATAACAGTAGTATAAAAAGTAAGAGGATAAAAAAGATTTACCAAGCAAATACTAGTAAGAAGAAACAGCAGCGGTTATATTATCAGATAAAGTAGACTTCAGAAAGAAGAATATTACAAGAGATAATAAAGATTTTTAGACAATAGATAAAATTGATAAGCCTGTCTTAGTCTGGTCAAGACTAAAAGGAGAAAGTCACCAATTATCAATATAAGAAAATAAAGGAGGAGATATCATTGTAGATCCTACAGACATTAATATAAGAAGAGAATATTATGAATAAAATTATGACAATAGGTTTGACAATGTAGGTAAAGTAGAAAATTCTTTGGGAGACACAAATTACCAAAATGGACTCATGAAGAAGTTAAAAACCTTAATAGCTTAAAAATCTTCCCACAAAAAATGTCTAGCCAATGGCCCCACTGGTCAATTCCACCAAATTTTTAAGGAATGAAAGATCCCAATCCTATGTGAATTCTTTCAGATGCAAAATAGGTAGAAATAGTTCATAACTCATTTTTATGAAGCCAGGATAGATGTCATGTTCATGTTCATGGATTGGAAGTTTCAATGTATACATATATATTTATTAAGGTATTATGGAAGGTTCAATATTGCTTAAATAACTTCTCCCCAGATTAACCTGTGATACATGGCAATCCCAATAAACATTGCAGTTGCTTTTTTTTCCATAAAAATTGATACCAAAATTTATGTAGAAATGCAGAAGACCCAGAGTATTTAAAACAATTTAAAAAAAGAGCAAAGATGGAGGATTTCTAACTTACTGAAGCTACAGTAATGAAGATAATGTGGTTTTGTCTATGGATAGATATATAGGTCAATGGAACAGAACAGTGAGTTCAAAAATACACTTACACATATATGGTCAGTGGATTTTTTTATAAAAGTGCATTGCTAATTCCACTGGGGCCAGCAGAGCCTTTTAAAATATGTTGTTGCAACAATTGTTTATTTTCATAAAGAAAAAGTGAACTTTGACTCTTTTGTCATTCTCATAAATTAACTCAAAGTGAATTGTAGAGCTAAATATAAACACTAAAACTACAGAACATCTAAAAATAAATAAGTAAAAAAAGAGAGTCTTCACAACCCTGGGGGAGATGTAGATTTCTTAGGACACAATATACATAAACCATAAGAGGAAGAAATGGAAAATTGGAGTTTATAAATATGAAAAACCCATTATTTGAAAGACAACCTTGAGAAAATGAAAAGGCAGGCCACAGATTGGGAGAAAATATTTGAATATATCTGATAAAGCACTTGTACACAGAATGTATAAAGAATCCTTACATTTTAGTAATAAGGAAAGAATCAGTAAAAATAGGCAAAAGGTTTGAACAAATACTTCATAAAGGAATGTATACAAATGGCCATTAAGCACATTTAAAGGAATATGACATTAGTAGTCATCAGGAAACCAAATTAAAACCATAATCTGATGTCACTTCACATATTAGAACAGCTAAAATTAAAAAAACTAACAATAGAAAATTGTGTGAAAGTGTGGAATAACTGGAGCTTTCATATTTTGCTGATAGGAATATAAAACAGTACAACCAGTTTGGGAGACATCTTGAAAGTTTCTTGTAAAGTTAAAAATAAATATATTTACTTATAAGTATATAAAAAGAAATATATGCTTACCATCTGACTTACCATTTCCATATTAGGTATTCATCCAATAGAAATGAAAACATATGTTAACAGAAAGACTTGTACACAACTATCATAAAAGTTCTATCCATAGTAACCCGAAACTTAAACAACCCTAATGTCATTAAACAAGTGATACTACTCAGGAAATAAAAATTTGAGTGAGGGGCACATGCAACAATGTAGATGAATCTCAAAAACATTATGCGTGAGTACCAGAAGCCAGACACAAATACATATTGTATAATTCCATATAATCAATAATGATAGAAATCAGATAAAATTTTTTTCTAGGGATAGGTGCTAGGGGGATTTTGCAAGAACAGAGATGTTAGAGAACTTTCTGGGTGATGCAAATATCCTATCTCTATTGATTACACTAATGTCTATATTTTTCAAAACTCATCAAATTATGCCTTCAAATCAGAGCATTTTTTCTATGAAAATTGTATCTTCATGAAGATTATTTATATAAAGTCATCTTTTTAACTGGGAAATACCTTTGGCACAACTTTGAGAGACAGAGGGTTATTCTGACTTTATATATAAAACCATGTAAATAAATAAGAAAAACTAAAAAACAGTAGATGAATGGTGAAAGGTTGTGTAGAAGAAAGGAATTAATGGAGGATGAAATACAAATGAGTAATAAAGTTATAAAATTTCAAGTTGTTTAGTAATCAAATAAATGCAAATTAAATGATTAAATATGTTTTTGCCTTTTAGTATCCAAAAACTGAAAAATATTATAATGATGCTAGATAGAGTTTGGTGTTGGTTCAGTGTTGACAGGAGCATATAACTGTGTGGAGAGCACATGGTAAATGTATAAAATGAGCTTCAAGATTTTCATACTTTGTTCCATTCTCAGAAATAGTGTAGATTGAGGACTTCCGGGAAGATGGCGGCGTGAGCAGGGTGGCAGAAATCTCCTCCCAAAACTATATGTATCTATGAAAATACAGCAAATACAACTATTCCTAAGAGAGAGAGACCAGAATACACAGGAAAGCACACAGCATGCAGCTACACCTGAGAGGACATGGCACCCCGCGAGGCGGGTAAGATGGAGCCGTGACCTGGCAGGACCCAAGCTCTCACCCACACCAGCGTGCCGGCGGGAGGAGAGGATTCACAGCTGGCAGGGAGTGGAAGTTAACCCCGTGAAATAACCAGCCCCGGTGATCTGTGCGGGGAGTGCTGACACACATCGCATGGCATATCGGAGATTGGAGAGGCAGAGGGTGGAGGATCTGAGCGGGGAATGCACCAGGGTGCTTGCAGCCGGCTCCCGGGAAGGAAAGAAAAAGAAAAGAAAAAAAAAAGCGTGCACTTTTTTCAATGGTATTAAAGAGACAGGAGCCCAGTGGAGGAGCCGGATGGCCCCGGCACACTCAGCCCAGCAGGCAGGGATTCCTGGGGAGTTTGGAACGCGTAGCTGGTGACTGGAAAAGGGTGGCTGCACTTAGACTTCAGACAGAGATCAACAGCCTCACATTCGTTAACACCCTGGCAAGAGCTATAAAGGGCCCTGCGGAGCAACACAGCCACGGCTGCGAAATAGTGGAGAAACAGCGCCACCTACAGCATCCCCACAGATTCTACTCCCAGTGGGCGTTTTTAAAAAAAATTTTGTTTTGTTTTTTGTTTTTTATTCTCTTTTTCTTTTCTTTCTTTCTTTCTTTTTTTTTTTTTTAGTCTTAAAGAGCGCAGCTGACATACACGGCAACTACCAGCGACCACTTCTATAGCCATGAAAAGACAGAGGAATATGGGCCAGACTAAGATCAACCAGACAACCCCAGAGACGGAGCCTGAAGGGATGGAAATGCACAATCTTCCTGAAAAAGAATTCAGAATAAAAGTCATAACCATGCTGATGGATCTACAGAGAAATGGGCAAGAGCTGAGGGAGGAAGTGAGGGAACTGAGGAAAGACAATGCAGAAATCAGACAAGTCATCGACAGGCTTAACAGCAGACTGGATGAGATGCAAGAGACTGTTAATGGAATAGAAATCAGGGAACAGGAATACAGAGAAGTGAGGCAGAGACAGATAAAAGGACATCTAGGAATGAAAGAATATTAAGAGAACTGTGTGACCAATCAAAACGGAACAATATTCACATTATAGGAGTACTAGAGGAAGAAGAGAGAGAAAAAGGGATAGAAAGTGTCTTTGAAGAAATAATTACTGAAAACTTTCCCATGCTGGGGAAGGAAATAGTCTCACAGTCCACAGAAGCCCACAGATCTCCCAACACAAGGGACCCAAGGAAGACAACACCAAGACACATAATAATTAAAATGGCAAAGATCAAAAATACAGACACAGTATTAAAGGCAGCTAGAGAGAGAGAAAAGATCACCTACAAAGGAAAACCCATGAGACTATTATCAGACTTCTCAACAGAAACCTTACAGGCCAGAAGAGAATGGCATGATATATTTAATGTAATGAAACAGAAGGGCCTCGAACCAAGAATATTGTATCCAGCACGATTATCATTTAAATATGGTGGAGGGATTAAACAATTCCCAGACAAACGAAAAGTTGAGAGAGTTTGCCTCTCATAAGCCACCACTACAGGATATCTTAAATGGACTGCTCTAGAGGGAAGCACCCATAAGGCTAAAAAGATGTCACCAGAGAAAATAAAATCATAGCAAAGAAAGCAGACCATCAAATACTAACTAAAGGCAAAGAATAAAACACCTAGTATATAAAGAATGGAGGAGGAAGAATAAGAAGAGAGAGAAATAAAGAAACATCAGACTGTGTTTACAATAACGTAACAAGAAAGTTAAGTTAGACTGTTAGATAGTAAAGAAGCACCTTTGAACCTTTGGTAACCATGAATCTAAAGCCAGCAATGGCAATAAGTACTTATTTATCAATAATCACCCTAATTGTAAATGGACTGAATGCACCAATCAAAAGACACAGAGTAACAGAATGGATAAAAAAGCAAGATCCATCTATTTTCTGCTTACAAGAGACTCACCTCAAACCCGAAGATATACACAGACTAAAAGTGAAGCGATGGAAAAAGATATTTCATGCAAACAACAAGGAGAAAAAAGCAGGTGTTGCAGTACTTGTATCAGACAAAATAGACTTTAAAAGAAAGAAAGTAACAAGAGATAAAGAAGGGCATTACATAATGATAAATGGGTCAGTCCAACAAAAAGATTTAACCATTATAAATATATATGCACCCAACACAGGAGGACCAGCATATGTGAAACAAACATTAACCGAATTAAAGGAGGAAATAGACAGCAATGCATTCATTTTAGGAGACTTCAACACACTACTCACTCCAAAGGACAGATCAGCCCGACAGAGAATACGTAAAGACACAGAAGCACTGAGCAACACACTAGAACAGATGGACCTAACAGGCATCTACAGAACTCTGCACCCAAAAGCAGCAGTATACACATTCTTCTCAAGTGCACATGGAACATTTTCCAGAATAGACCACATACTAGGCCACAAAAAGAACCTCAGTAATTTCAAAAATATTGAAATCCTACCAACCAACTTCTCAGATTACCAAGGTATAAAACTAGAAATAAATTTTAGAAAGAAATCAAAAAGGCTCACAAATACATGGAGACTTAACAACATTCTCCTAATAAATCAATGGGTTAACGACCAAATCAAAACAGAAATCAAAGAATATATGGAGACTAATGACAACAACAACACAAAGCCACAAGTTCTGTGGAATGCAGCAAAGGCAGTTCTAAGAGGAAGGGGTATTGCAATCCAGGCCTATTTAAAGAAGGAGGAACATTCCCAAATGAATAGTCTAAAGACACAATTACTGAAATTGGAAAAAGAAGAACAAATGAGGCCTAAAGTCACCAGAAGGAGGGACATAATAAAGATCACAGAAGAAATAAATAAAATTGAGAAGAATAAAACAATAGAAAAAATCAATAAAACCAAGAGCTGGTTCTTTGAAAAAATAAACAAAATAGATAAACCCGTAGCCATACTCATTAAGAGAAAAAGAGAATCTACACACATAAACAGAATCACAAATGAGGAAGGAAAAATCACGAAGGACCCCACAGAAATACAAAGAATCATAAGAGAATATTATGAGAATCTATATGCTAACAAGCTGGAAAACCTAGAAGAAATGGACACCTTCTTAGAAAAATACAACCTTCCAAGACTGACCAAGCAAGAAACAGAAAAACTAAACAGACCAATCACCAGCAACGAAACTGAATCAGTAATCAAAAAACTACCCAAGAACAAAACCCCTGGACCAGATGGATTCACCTCTGAATTCTACCAGACAAATAGAGAAGAAATAACACCTATTCTCCTTAAAGTTTTCCAAAACATAGAAGAGGAGGGAATACTTCCAAACTCATTCTATGAAGCCAGCATCACTCTAATACCAAAACCTCGCAAAGACCTCATCAAAAAAGAAAATTACGGACCAATATCCCTGATGAATGTAGATGCAAAAATACTCAACAAAACATTAGCAAACCGAATTCAAAAATAAATCAGGAGGATCATACACCATGATCAAGTGGGATTCACCCCAGGGATGCAAGGATGGTACAACATTCGAAAATCCATCAACATCATCCACCACATCAACAAAAAGAAGAACAAAAACCACATGATCATTTCCATAGATGCTGAAAAAGCATTTGACAAAATTCAGCATCCATTCATGATTAAAACTCTCAACAAAATGGGTATAGAGGGCAAGTACATCAACATCATAAAGGCCATATATGACAAACCCACAGCTAACATCATACTGAATGGCGAGAAGCTGAAAGGTTTTCATCTAAGATCGGGAACAAGACAGGGATGCCCACTCTCTCCACTGTTATTCAACATAGTACTGGAGGTCCTAGCCACAGCAATCAGACAAAACAAAGACATACAAGGCATCCAGATTGGTAAAGAAGAAGTCAAATTGTCACTATTTGCAGATGACATGATACTGTACATAAAAAATCCTAAAGACTCCATTCCAAAACTACTAGAACTAATATCTGAATTCAGCAAAGTTGCAGGATACAAAATTAACACACAGAAATCTGTTGCTTTCCTGTAATCTAATGATGAACTAACAGAAAGAGAAATCAGGAAAACAATTCCATTCACAATTGCATCAAAAAGAATAAAATACCGAGGAATAAACCTAATGAAGGAAGTGAAAGACTTGTACTCTGAAAACTACAAGACACTCCTAAGAGAAATTAAAGAGGACACTAACAAATGGAAATGCATCCCATGCTCTTGGCTAGGAAGAATAAATATTGTCAAAATAGCTATACTACCTAAAGCAATCAACAGAGTCAACACAATCCCTATCAAACTACCAACAACTTTCTTCAATGAACTGGAACAAATAATTCTAAAATTCATATGGAACCACAAAAGACCCTGAATAGCCAAGGCAATCCTGAGAAGGAGGAATAAAACAGGGGGAATTACGCTCCCTGACTTCAAGCTCTACTACAAAGCCACAGTAATCAAGACAATTTGGTATTGGCACAAAAACAGACCCACAGACCAGTGGAACAGAATAGAAAATCCAAACATTAACCCAAACATATACAGTCAATTAATATTTGATAAAGGAGCCTTGGATATACAATGGGGAGATGACAGCCTCTTCAGCAGCTGGTGTTGGCAAAATTGGACAGCTACATGTAAGAGAATGAAACTGGACTACTGTCTAGCCCCATACACAAAAGTAAACTCAAAATGGATCAAAGGCCTGAATGTAAGTCATGAAATCATAAAGCTCTTAGAAAAAAACATCAGCAAAAATCTCTTGGATATAAACATGAGCTACTTCTTTATGAACATATCTCCCTGGGCAAGGGAAACAAAAGCAAAAATGAACAAGTGGGAGTATATCAAGTTGAAAAGCTTCTGTACCGCATAGGACACCATCAGTAGAACAAAAAGACATCCTACAGTATGGAGAATATATTCATAAATGACATATACGATAAGAGGTTGACATCCAAAATATATAAAGAACTCATGCATCTCAACAAATATAAAGTAAATAATCCAATTAAGAAATGGGCAGAGGACATGAATAGACACTTCTCCAAAGAAGAAACTCAGATGGCCAACAGGCACATGAAAAGATGCTCCATATCACTAATCAGTAGAGAAATGCAGATTAAAACCACAATGAGATATCACCTCACACCAGTGAGGATGGCCAACATCCAAAACACAAACAACAACAAATGTTGGTGAGGATGTGGAGAAAAGGGAACCCTCCTACACTGCAGGTGGCACTGCAAATAAGTTCAACCATTGTGGAAAGCAGTATGGAGGCTCCTCAAAAAACTAAAAATAGAAATACCATTTGACCTAGGAATTCCACTCCTAGGAATTTACCCTAAGACTGCAGCAGCACAGTTTCTAAAAGACATGTGCACCCCCATGTTTATCTGAGCACTATTTACAATAGCCAAGAAATGGAAGCAACTTAAGTGTCCATCAGTAGATGAATGAATAAAGAAGAGGTGGTACATATATACAGTGGAATATTATGCAGCCAGAAGAAGAAACAAATCCTACCATTTGCAAAAACATGGATGGAGCTAGAGAGTATTATTCTCTGTGAAATAAGCCAAGCCGAAAAAGACAAGTATCAAATGATTTCACTCATATGTGGAATATAAGAACAAGGAAAAAAATTGAAGGAACAAAACAGCAGCAGACTCACAGAACCGAAGAACAGACTAATAGTTACTAAATAGAAAGGGACGGGGGGAGGTTGGGTGGGAAGGGAGGGACAAGGAGGAAAAAGGGGCATTATGATTAGCAGATGTAATGTTGGGGGGGGCACGGGGAGGGCTGTACAACTCAGAGAAGACAAGTAGTGACTCTATAGCATCTCACTACACTGATGGACAGTGACTGTAATGGGGTTGGTGGGGGGGACCTGATGAAGGGGGTAGTTTAATCACCAAAATATTGTACATGTTACTGTAGATTAATGATACTAAAATAAATTATAAAAAAAGAAAGGTATAGATTAATCTTTTAGTGAAATAGGTTGACTCCAGCATTGTTTGTATTATTAAAACCTAAAAATCACCTAAACATCAAATAATACAAGAATGTTAAATTAGTGACTTTCAAACTTTTCAGAAAATCTAATGGAAGTCTTTTTAATCAAACAAAATCTTACTTAGAACCTCAAGTAATTAAGACACATAATGGCAGGTTGGTTCTGGGGATGGCAAAACCTGGACTATGTACACCTGCCTTACCTCTTTTTGGCTCTTTGCTGTGAATTTTTCAGAGGCAACTTGGATGAATCCCATGGCTTTGAGGGCACAGTTTGAAAATCACTTTATCATGCAAGTTACTGTAATCGGTACAATGGCACCTTGTGGTATTTGCAAAGACTATTTGGAGGTATGAGAAAATCTTTATGACAAAAATTAAAACAAAATATAGAATATAAATTAAATATATTTTGTGACCTCAGTTATGTGATAATAAATATATGTAATATCTATAATAATAAAAATAATAAGTGATTGAATGTCATAAAAATTGAAAACAGCTTTGCTAAGATTATGCCTAATTTAAATTTCATTTATATACTTTTTTGAATTTCTCAAGCTTTTAACAAGAAGAGTATATTGTTTTATGTTGAGAAACAAATGTGTGTACATGTGTGTTTTTAAAAGCTAGCTTGACAAACAGTCCTCATCTGTTCTTTTAATATGTTAGTGTGTTGTGGACACGTTGTAGTCCTATCAGTCTTACTTCAGCTCAGTGACTGACAAAATGTCCCATGATATATTATTGCAAAAATAATGGACCGCGGGATGTGTGAAATACAGCTAGGAAGTCACAGTTGGTTAAGCGGTTCACTCAGTTACAAATACTTAGCGCTCAGGGCTCTCTGGGCCTCTGATGGACCCTGAGAATGTAAAATGAGTAAGACTGGGTTCCTGCCAGGGACACTCTGTTCACGGAGGAACAAGCATGAGTTCCTCACAATTCCACTGTGATGTACATCCTTGGGCAGGCATCACAGAGAAGGGAACACTTATGTCCCCTTTTTTATAGTAAGCACCATTCTAAAAGCTTTAATTTGTTGCATCAGTCAGGAGTCATCATTGCAAGCAACAGAGACCAACTCTGGCTGGTAACACAGAAAAAGAGTTTTATGGAAAAGATTATGTATTCCTGGAGAACCAGGCTCGAGAGTGAGTTTCTGGAAACCATATCTCAAACGTTGCTGTGGAACTGGCTCCAGTGAGAAGTAGAGTTATCACCATGGCTGACCTTGTTCCATCAGGACTCCAGTTTGTTGCCACTTAGTCCCTAAAACTAGTCTCTGCAGCCAGCATCATCAGCAAAATGATTGCCATACAAAGGCTCTTTTGTCAAGCTACATTCTTTGGGTCTGAAGTCTGGGGTGGGTGAGTAAATGTGGTTGGTGAAACACAGGTCACATGCCCACACCCCAGCTGTAAGGAGGCTGAAGAGTTCTAGGTTTTTACTGAGAGTAGACAGGACTCATAAGACTGGACACTAGCATGGGTATTCAAAAATGTGTTAAGGGCACCACAGAAATACAAAGAATTATGAGAGAATACAATGAAAAAGTATATGCGAACAAACTGGATAACCTAGAAGAAATGGACAACTTTCTAGAAAAATACAACCTTCCAAGGTTGACCCAGGAAGAAACAGAAAATCTGAACAGACCAATTACCAGCAATTAAATTGAACTGGTAATCAAAAAACTACCTAAGAACAAAACCCCTAGACCAAATGGTTTCACTGCTGAATTTTATCAAACATTTAGTGAAGACCCAGTACCCATTGTCCTTAAAGTTTTCCAAAGAGTAGAAGAGGAGGGAATACTTCCAAACTCATTCTACAAGGCCAGCAACACTCTAATATCAAAACCAGGCAAAGACACCACAAAAATAGAAAATTACAGACCAATATCCCTGATGAACATAGATGCAAAAATACTCAACAAACTATTAGCAAACCAAATTAAAAAATACATCAAAAAGATCATCCAACATGATCAAGTAGGATTTATTTCAGGGATGCAAGGATGGTACAACATTCGAAATCCATCAACATCATCCACCATATCAACAACAAGGACAAAAACCACATGATCATCTCCATAGATGCTGAAAAAGCATTCGACAAAATTCAACATCCACTCATGATAAAAACTATCAATAAAATGGGTATAGAGGGCAAGTACCTCAACATAATAAAGGTCATATATGACAAACCCACAGCCAGCATCATACTTAACAGAGAGAAGCTGAAAGCTTTTCCTTTAAGATTGGGAACAAGACAAGGATGCCCACTCTCCCTATTTTTATTCAACACAGTTCTGGAGGTCCTAGCCATGGCAATCAGACAACACAAAAAAATAAAAGGCATCCATATTGGCAGGAAGAAGTTAAACTGTCCCTGTTTGCAGATGACATGATATTGTACATAAAAAACCCTAAAGAATCCACTCCAAAACTACTAGATCTAATATCTGAATTCAGCAAAGTTGCAGGATACAAGAATAATACACATAAATCTGTTGCATTCCTATACACTAACGATGAACTAGCAGAAAGAGAAATCAGGAAAACAATTCCATTCACAACTGCATCAAAAAGAATAAAATACCTAGGAATAAACTTAACCAAGGAAGTGAAAGACGTACACTCTGAAAACTACAAGACACTTTTAAGAGAAATTAAAGATGATACCAATAAATGAAAACACATCCCGTGCTCATGGATAGGAAGAATTAATATTGTCAAAATGGCCATCCTGCCTAAAGCAATCTACAGATTCAATGCAATTCCTATCAAAATACCAACAGCATTCTTCAACAAACTAGAGTAAATAGTTCTAAAATTCATATGGAACCACAAAAGACCCAGAATAGCCAAAGCAATCCTGAGAAGGAAGAATAAAGTGGGGGGGATTATGCTCTCTGACTTCAAGCTCTGCTACAAAGCCACAGTAATGAAGACAATTTGGTACTGGCACAAGAACAGACCCATAGACCAATGGGACAGACTAGAGAGCCCAGATATAAACCCAAGCATATATGGTCAATTAATATATGATAAAGGAGCCATGGATATACAATGGGGAAATTACAGCCTCTTCAACAGCTGGTGTTGGCAAAACTGGACACCTATATGCAAGAGAATGAAACTGGATTATTGTCTAACCCCATATACAAAAGTAAACTCAAAATGGATCAAAGACCTGAATGTAAGTCATGAAACCATAAAACTCTTAGAAGAAAACATAGGCAAAAATCTCTTAAATATAAACATGAGAAACTTTTTCCTGAATGCATCTCCATGGGCAAGGGAAACAAAATAAAAATTGAACAAATGAGACTACATCAAACTAAAAGGCTTCTGTACAGCAAAGGACACCATCAGCAAAACAAAAAGGCATCCTATAGTATGGGAGAATATATTTGTAAATGACATATCTGACATCCAAAAATATATAAAGAACTTACACACCTCCACACCGAAAAAGCAAATAACCCTATTAAGAAATGGGCAGAGGATATGAACAGACACTTCTCCAAAGAATAAATTCACATGGCCAACAGGCACATGAAAAGATGCTCCACACCACTAATTATCAGGGAAATGCAAATTAAAACCACAATGAGATGTCACCTCACGCCAGTTAGAATGGCCAACATAGAAAAGAAAAGGAACAACAAATGCTGGTGAGGATGCAGAGAAAGGGGAACCCTTCTACACTGCTGGTGGGAATGTAAACTAGTTCATCTATTGTGGAAAGCAGTATGGAGGTTCCTCAAAAAACTCAAAATAGAAATACCATTTGACCCAGGAATTCCACACCTAGGAATTCACCCTAAGAATGCAGTTTCCCAGTTTCAAAAAGACATATGCACCCCTATGTTTATCACAGCATTATTTACAATAGCCAAGAAATGGAAGCAACCTAAGTGTCCATCAGTATATGAATGGATAAATAAGATATGATACATATACACAATGGAGTATTATTCAGCCATAGGAAGAAAACAAATCCTACCATTTGCAATAACATGAATGGAGCTAGAGGGTATTATGCTCAGTGAAATAAGCCAGGTGGAGAAAGACAAGTATCAAATGATTTCACTCATCTGTGGAGCATAAGAACAAAGCAAAAACTGAAAGAACAGAATAGCAGCAGACTCACAGAACCCAAGAATGGACTAACAGTTGCCAAAGGTAAAGGGACTGGTGTGGGTGGGGGAGGGGGACTGGGAAGGGAGGGAGAAGGGGAACAAGGGGAATTATGATTAGCACACATAATGTCGGGGGAGTGCACGGGGAAGGCAGTGTAGCACAAAGAAAAGTAGTGACTCTATAGCATCTTACTACGCTGATGGACAATTGGTGTAATGAGGTATGTGGTGGGGACTTGGTAATGGGGTAGAGTCTAGTAACCGCAATGTTGCTCATGTAATTGTATATTAATGATACCAAAAGAAAAAGAAAAAAAATGTGTTCAGTAACCTGAAAACCTGACAATTATCTACCATATATACGTCATTTAATCCTTATGACAGCCCCATGAAGTATTGCATTTCCTACATTTTTAATATGAGGAAAGCAGGGATTTAAATTATTTCTACTGTATAGTGCCTCTCCTGGGATCTCCTTCCCCTGACAATTTTTTTTTTTTCCTCACCAGCATTCCAAATCCCTCTCAATTGTTCTGGCCACAAAGTGTTTGGGTTTCATTTTGTAAGTCCTTAGTTCTTAACCTGTTGAAAGCTATGGGGTTTTTTTCTCATTCTCACACACCATCTTGCATATATATCTTCAAGGTGGTCACACACCTTCTCCTCGAGCCCATTCTCAGAACTTTCATGGGTTCAGTGATGAGGAGAAAAAGGAGAATTTAAATGAGAAAATGACATAATGAGACTTGTACTTTAAAAAGAGGTAGCTCTGATACTCTGAAAGTAGCAGGGAGGATGAGTTGGGAGAGGACTAAAGTGAAAGAAGAGAAAAGAATTAGGGGGCTGTTGAAGTCTCCAAGAAAGAAATAATGAAGACTTAGTTGTAGAGAATTGTTAATTGTTCTGTGAAACTTAGATGGACAGCTCTGCGGACTGCAGTACTTCAATTCCGGTGTTCAATTCCATGAGAAGTGCGGATCACCTGGCCTGAAGCAGTTCCCGTTTGGGACCCCAGCAGCCTGTTAATGTATGCAAATGTATACTAACACAGGAAGTAGCTACCTCAATTCTTGTGTCTCTTTAGTTGAGTGAATAGAAATACAGTGTTTCCTCAGGAAAGGGTAGTCCCACTCTGTTCTTCTCTGGGCGAGCTGTATGTAGAATACTGTTTGCAGCCTTTGGTTCCATGTTTAAAAAACATGTAGCCAAAGTAAAAGGAGATTTAGGAGAAAGGTGATAGGACATAAAAATGCTGGGATGAGAGCACAGTACTGCTTGAGTGGATAACAGAAGACAGAATTAAGGTTTTCAGATATTTGAAAGGCCAGCATGCAAAAGACTAGTTGCATGTATTCTCTTGTACTTCAGTTGTCAGAAAGGAGTCAGATTTGGGCTCAACTTAAGAAAGAAGTAACAGTTAGAGCTGTCTAAAGATGGATAGTCTGCTCACATACAGAGGCATCCTCAGACAAAGGCTGGGCAACCGTCGGCCACACTTTCTGTGGAAGGGACTTTGGCATGGAGGCTGGGGACTAGGGCTATGAAGGGCGACAGGGAGATGGATGAGGAATGAGCCATTTGGACTCCAAGTCATCTTAAATTCTGAGAGCATGTAATACCATATAATTAGGCATCATAAAGTCTTAATGGTTTAAATAAAATTATATGAAATAAAATTATTAAGGAAAGAGGTAATGGCCAATGGACCCTTGAGGTCACAGGAACCTCTGATTGAACGGAGGAGACAGGGGTGAGAGGCAGCTTCTTCTGAAAGGAACTTTCAGACCTTCTATCTCCTTTGACTTCTGGGCTTTCTGTCTCTGAGCCTTCATTGGCACTTCAATCTCATCAGCCTTCAGTCTCACTCTGGGCAGCAGTGAAATTTCATGGAAGAAACATGCATTTTTTTTCATCCCCATGACTAACTTATATAATGATTACGATTTTGTGCCCCTTCACTTATTTCACTTACCCACACCAGCCCCACCCCCATGATAACCACCAGTCACTTCTTAGTGTCTATGAGTCTGTTGTTGTTTTTGTTTTGTTTTTAGGTTCCACATAACTGAAATCATATGTATTTGTCTTTCTCCTCCTGGCTAATTTCACTTAGTATAATACCCTCTAGGTCCATCCACATTCTCACAAAGGGTAGGATTTCTTCCTTTTTTATGGCTGAATAATATTCCATTGTAGAAACATGCATTTTTGATGATAGAAAAGCAAAGAACAATGAAGAGCATACAACGTTTGATAAGCAACAGGAAGGGAAAGAAAGGGGTAAAAGGGAAAGAAATTTCTTCCCAGCAAGAGCAGGTAGTTGTGAAGACAAAAATCATAATAAAATCATTAATAATATTTTTTATAAGAATTGAACATTTAGTATGTGCCAGATTCTGTGCAAAAAGTTTTGTAAACATTGTTTCAGTTAACCCTCACAAAAACCCTAGAAAGTAGTATCAATGTCATCCTCATTTTATAAATAACAAAGTGGAGTCTTTGAGTGGTTAAGTAGTTTGCTAGGAAGTCGTGTTGGAATTATTAAACAGGCCAACAGGACATTTAAGTATCTTACCCAAAGTTCTTCAGTCTCCAAGGTGTATCCACAGGATTTGATAACCCAGTTTATGTAACTGAGAGCTATTTTATTATTTTAATATTAATTAGCTTCTGAAGTTCAAACAGCTTTCTCTCTCAATAGTGCTTGCCCTGTTTCTCTCTCTCTTTCACTTTGTCTCTCTTGGATAAAGCAGCGTTGTAATCGGATAGCCAGATGGATGCAGCTTGGATTGACAGCAGTTCTCTCTGATTTTAAAGAACAGTTTCATGTTCATCTACCCATCTGCTTGGTATCCATGCAACCATGAAATAAAACAGCCTTTGCATATTTATATTCTTCTCCCTGCCATGCAGAGATGGGGAATTACATGGTCATTTAGACGTTTGACTGTCCATTTAGGAACATCTCATTATACTCAACAGAATAAAATTACAGAAAGAGAACTTCTTTTCTTTTTTTCAGAGATTATGTTCATATTGTAGTTAACCATATGGGTACAATTAAAATTGACTAAGACTCCTTATAGCAGCTTTCTTCAAGCTTGCAAATCAGATCTCAAATGATTTGGTTCAGCAAAACTCTAGTTGGTTCACAAATTCACTTTGTTCAGGTCCACCCCCTAATTTTTTTGTTCTTAATGACCCTGTTGTCTTCTATTTAGTTTTGCACTGATAAGCCAAGGGAATGGGAACATCTGCTCATAGCAAGTACTCTTGGAGTTTTAGACAAAGATTACTCTGAAAATTAAGATATAATACACATTGGTACTATAACACAGGGAGTGTAAAAGATGCTTCTTTTCAATACCCTACAGATGACACATCTTCTAAGAATATCACTTCCACAGCCATCCAAGTCCAGGGACAACATTAAAGAATATGAGTGTCTCTCCATGAATCTTCTAATCTCTTAGCCCCATTGATAGATTGGTAAACTCCCTGCTCCCACATATGTAGCATTGCCAAGGTTGGTCATTGTTAACTTTCATACATGCCCATCACACTGGGTGTGGCCCCATAGTAAATTGTTTACCCTAAATTTACCTGGACCCAAATAGGAGCAATGGAAGGCTGGAGAATAGATGATATCTCTGGAGATATTCCAGGATAGAATAGGCAAGAACCTGACAACAGACATCAGACCTTACCACACCTCGTTTTGTACTCTTGCTTTTTCCTCTGCCTATTTCAAGTGGAAGAAATTAGTAACCTTCATAACCTGATGATATTTAATTAAGTCACAGGTTCAAGAAGTGCTAGTACTAGAAGACATATTACCTTGTCAGACTGAAGCAGTATTTTGCAAACTGTAGGTTGCAAACAATTAGTGAGTGGTCAAATCAATCTAACGAATTATGATTGATTAAATATAGTCACAAATTCTCTGATTCAGGAAAAGGGTCTGTGTTTCTGCCTTTTGATTCTGGTTTGCCTCAATACCTTGTCTGACCAACCGCAGGTGTTGAAACCATCATCCTGAGACCCCAGAGGCCAGGCCACAGGCAGCCAGGCAGCTTCCACTGGGGTCCCTTGGAATGTCTGTTCTTGGAACAATCTCTATGGGAGCCCAGATGCCAAGGTGTGAGAGCCCAGGTGACATGGGAACCAACTAGCTGCTTAGTTGATAACCAGAGTTGAGCTCCCTGCGGACAGCAGCATCAACTGCCAGCCATATGCATGAGTCTTTTAGGAATCAACATAGCTGAACCTTCAGAAGTCTGTAGCCACAGGCTACATCTGCCTGCAACTCCATGAAAAACTGCAAGTGAGAACCACCCACTGAGCCCATTCAACCCATAGGACCCCTCAAAATAATATGTTGTTTTGAAGTCCTCAGTGTTGGTGTGTTTTGTTATGCTGCAAAACATAACTAGAACACAGGTTAAGATAATTTTTTAGTGAAATAGAATAAAATAGAAAAGGAAGTAACAGAGGTGTATAAAGGTAAGTGTCATTTTGTGAAAATTTTTATGTTGCATGTGTGTCAGAGAGAGAGAAAGAGAGAGTTGGAGGGGATGTGCTGTGTTGTGGTATACAACAAAGACAACAGGTTTATAGGGATGTTACCCTATACAACTTACTCATTTAGAGTCTAAAATTCAGTGTCTTTTAGTATATTTGCTGAGTGGTACAATCAATTTTGGAACATTTCCATGACCTCCAAGAAAAACCTCTTACCCGTTAGCAGTTATTTCCCATTCCTGTCACTTGCCCAACCCCACGTTACTAACTACTTCTTCCTCCATAGATTTACCTATTCTGTATATTTTATGCAAATGGGATCATACAACATAGATCTTCTTTGACTTATGGTGGGGTTATATCCTGATGAACCCAGCGTAAGTTGAAAATACAAGACAAAAATGCATTTAATACACCTAACCTTCCAAACATCATAGCTTAGCCTAGCCTACTTTAAATGCACTGAGAACACTTACCTCAGACTATAGTTTGACAAAATTATCTACCACAAAGGCTATTTTATAATAAAGTGTTGAAGATCTCATGTAATTTATTGAACACTGTACTGAAAGTGAACAACAGAAGGGTCGCAGGGTATAGAATGACAGCAAGTGTGTTGGTGGCAGACCTTCACAGCAGCGTGGCTGGCTGGGAGCTGTGGCTGCTGTCTCTGCCCGGCATTGCAGGAGGCAGTATTGTACTGCATGTCACTAGCTCCAGGAAAAGAAGACAATTCAAAATTCAAAGTACAGTTTCTATTGAATGAATATTGCTTTCACACTATTATAAAGTATAAAAGTTATAAGTTGAATCATTGTAAGTAAGGTAGGTATGTGGTCCTTTGTGACTTCTTTTATTTAGCATGTTTTTAAGGTTCATCCATGTTATGACCATGTATCAATATTTCATTCTCTTTCATTGTCAAATAATATTCCATTGATGGATAAACCAGTTTCATCTATCCACTCAGCAGCTGATGGGACATTTGGGTTGTTCCCACCTTTTGGCTATTATGAAAAAAATTGCCATGAACACTCATTTACAAGTTGTTATGTGGGGAGATATGTTTTTATTTTCTTGGCATGGTATAATATTTTTGAGGACCTCCCAGACTATTTTCCAAGAAGTTGCCCAATTTTATATTCTCACCAGCACTGTAAGAGTGCTCCAATTTCTCCACATCCTCACCAACATAAATTATTAGATGTCTTTTTGATTATAGCCATTCCAGTTTGTATGCAGTGATATCTCATGATGATTTTGATTTGATTTCCATAATGAAGAAGGATTTTGCACACTTTTTTCATGTGATTATTGATCATTTCTATATCCTCTTTAGAAAAATATCTATTCAGATCCTTTGTCTATTTCAAAACTTAGTTTTTTTTATTGAGTTGGAAGAGCTCTCTATATATTCTGCGAACAAGTCCCTTACCACATATATAATTTGCAATTTCTTTTTACCTTTCTATGGGCTATCATTTCATTTTTTGGAAATAGTTCTTGTAGCACAAAAGTTTTCAATTTATTTAGAAATCTAATAATTTCTTTTTATTTTATGGCTGTGCTTTTGGTGCTGTATTTAAGAAGGCTTTGCTTAACTCAAGGTCATGAATATTATCTCCTATGTTTATAGTTTAAGCTCTTACATTTTTGTCTATGATCAATTTTTTTAATTTTGGTATCATTAATCTAAAATTACATGTGCAACATTATGGTTACTAGACTCCCCACATCATCAATTCCCCACCACATACCCCATTACAGTCACTGTCCATCAGCATAGTGAGATGCTATAGAATCACTATTTGTCTTCTCTGAGTTGTACAGTCCTCCCTGTGCCCCCCCACATTATGCCTGCTAATCGTAATGCCCCCTTTTCCCCCTTGTCCCTCCCTTCCCACCCATCCTCCCCAGTCCCTTTCCCTTTGGTAACTGTTAGTCCATTCTTGGGTTCTGTGAGTCTGCTGCTGTTTTGTTCCTTCAGTTTTTGCTTTGTTCTTATACTCCACAGATGAGTGAAATCATTTGATACTTGTCTTTTTCCGCCTCGCTTATTTCACTGAGCATAATACCCTCTAGCTCCTTCCATGTTGTTGCAAATGGTAGGATTTGTTTTCTTCTTATGGCTGAATAATATTCCATTGTGTATATGTACCACATCTTCTTTATCCATTCATCTACTGATGGACACTTAGGTTGCTTCCATTTCTTGGCTATTGTAAATAGTGCTGCAATAAACATAGGGGTGCATGTCTTTTTTCAAACTGTGCTGCTGCATTCTTAGGGTAAATTTCTAGGAGTGGAATTCCTGGGTCAAATGGTATTTCTATTTTGAGTTTTTTGGGGAACCTCCATACTGCTTTCTACAATGGTTGAACTAATTTGCATTCCCACCAGCAGTGTAGGAGGGTTCCCTTTTCTCCACATCCTCGCCAACATTTGTTGTTGTTTGCCTTTTGGATGTTGGCCATCCTTACTGGTGTGAGGTGATATCTCATTGTGGTTTTAATTTGCATTTCTCTGATGATTAGCGATGTGGAGCATCGTTTCCCTTGCCCAGGGAGATATGTTCATGAAGAAGTTGCTCATGTTTATGTCCAAGAGATTTTTGCCAATTTTTTTTTCTGAGAGTTTTATGGTTTCATGACTTACATTCAGGTCATTTTGAATTTACTTTTGTGTATGGGGTTAGGCAATGATCCAGTTTCATTCTCTTACATATAGCTGTCCAGTTTTGCCAACACCAGCTGTTGAAGAGACTGTAATTTCCCCATTGTATATCCATGGCTCCTTTATCATATATTAATTGACCGTGTATGTTTGGGTTAATATCTGGACTCTCTATTCTGTTCCACTAGTCTGTGGTCTGTTCTTGTGCCAGTACCAAATTGTCTTGATTACTGTGGTGTCTATGATCAATTTTGAGTTAATTTTTATGTGCTGTGTGAAAAGAACTTAATTCTCTTGCACATGAAACATCCAGTTGCCCCAACAAGATTTTTGGAAAGATTATTCTTTTCCCTATTGAACTGTCTTGGCACCTTGTGGAAAATCAGTTGATCTAGTCCATTCTACTAGATTAACATCAGGCAATGTCTTGTATACATTAATGCATTTTTTTCCTTTAATCGGAACTTTATAAACTATCAAGTCCATCCCTCCAGGGAGCCTGACCATGGGTCAGGTCTCCTTGCCGTCTGCTTCCATACTACCGTGTACTCTTATTTTAATGTTTATTGAATTGTTCTTTCTTCTTTATTGTCTTCTTTCTCAACTAGCTTAAAGCTTCAAGGGCAAGGATTGTGTTTATTTTGTTTGCTTAGGCAGTACTTGACATAAAGTAAATATTTGCTATATTGTTGAATTAAAAGTGAGACCATAAATGTGGAAATGTTAATTGACCTCTTTGTGATCATAAACTAAATTAGAGTTAGAATCAGGACTAAAATCTAGTTAAGAGAGTCTACTCCACTCTATCATGTCATTGGTACTAATCCTGTGCATTATAGGTATCAGTAAATGAGCAGTTTTAGAGTAAAAGTCTTGTTGGAATATCAACTAAAAAAATGTGTTGACTTATTTGGTAATAGGCCATTTAGATTTTAATAAAGAAAATACAAGAAAATAGCTAGGACTTCCAGTTTCTGGTCTGGTATGTAAGAAACTTGGAAGTTGTCACTCCATCCCGACAAGAAAAAAGCTGAACAAGCTAAAAAATCACCAACT
>JAVSCE010022345.1:0-15661 GCA_032199065.1 Smutsia gigantea | reverse complement strand
TGTGTGGCCTCTGGGATCCCGCTACCAGGCTTCACAAGCTCAGCTAGAGCACTGGCGAACCCTATGACCTTGACCAACTTATTTGCCTTCATCATATCTCAGTTTTCTCATCTGAGACACGGGTATGTTAATTACCTACATCATGGAGTTGTGAAAATTAAAAGAGCTAATATATTTACAGTGCTTCAAACCATGCCTAGCGCATGATAGGTGCTCTTATAAACTAATAATATTACCTCTGTTTACAAATCAGGAAACTCACGGAGTTTAAGTAACTTTCCTGAGGCCACATAGCTGTTAAATGAGGACTTTTGAGCTTAAAAGGAGACACTGTAATGTCAGAGCCCGTGCTCTTTCTTAACTTCCACCTGACAGGAAGGAGCACCAGCTGGCCCTTTAGCCTTGCCCTTTGTCCTAGCTAAAAGAAAGCATGTAACATTTACAGAAAGTAGCTGCTGACCATCATAAAGCCCTAAAGACCATTGTCAAAGCCCTAAAGAAGGGGAATGAGTTTGAAGGAGTGTGAGGTGGGAGAAAATGTTTTTCTTACTTGTAGTCCCTAAATGGAGACCACAGGTAGGCCAAATGTGTAACTAGAAAACCAGAGCCCCAAGACACTTAAATGGGTATAAGGATTGCAGTTACTTCTATGGAGCATACTTTTCTGATAGAAGGAATCTATCCATGCTGCGGGCTACACAGGAAGGGGGCTGGTTCTAAGGAAGTACTGGGAGCCCAAGGAACCAGTCCAGCAAAAGGAAAGCAACAAAGGGAGGGTGGGTGACAGAAGACAAAATTACAAATGACTGGGACCAGTAAGAAAAGGTCACCATCACCTAAATAATACAGTAGGATTGAAAGGTTTGCAAAACACCATTTTAGTGGGTATTTTTTTATGTTTCTGTAGCCTGAGTTTGAACATTGAGAAAAAGCTCCTAATATACATACACACCATTTTATGAAATCTCAAATATTTGTGTCCTGTGCTCTGGAGAGATTCAGCTTGAGGCTCTGTCCAAATGATGGAGAACTGATGTTTGGGAAACAAATGAGCGAGCGGGCACATATGGTTATCGGTAGGAGAGTTGAAATGGGAACTGGTTTCGCTCTTTGTTTAAAGCCTGGTTTCTCCCTCCATTTCAAATGTTTGTTTTTACCACGTACAAGGGAATTTTCCAGACCAGAGCCTCCTGAGTGGTCACGATGGGTCAGATTCCCACCCTACTCTATTTCCAGCCCCCTCTCATGCCCCTTGCAAAGAAACAGCCCGGAGGTGAGCTATAAACTTCTGAGAATAAACTGCAGGCTCGCCTCCGGGAGACCTAGCCTTGAACACCCACAAGGAGCAGGGGACCTTGTCTACAGTTTTTGTCCTTCATTACAGTAAGTTCTGACGTAAATAAAGTTTAAAGAGGCACACATTTCCCAGAAGATTAAAAGGACATTTACTCTGTTTCTTCATAATTTTAGGAGTAAAAGTTTTCACAAGTCAGAGAAAAACTTTGTAACTGCAGGGGATTAAGGGAGAAGAAAGGGAAAAAAGGAATAACAATAATATTGACACCACTTGAAGCAAGAAAACAGTGAATTATTGATTCAGCAAAGAACTCAAAGTTAAACCAACAATGTAAATACACTTGAGAGTCAAATAAATGTCAGCCATAGGAAGCAGTATAACACAAAAAAATTCACTCTCCTGGGGATAGGCGGTAATTTTTCTGCTGGAAGATTGACTTTAAAAGCCTCAGGTTATTTGAATAAATTATGCAGCTCTTCAGGACAAGTGCAGCCTGGCTAGGAGAATTAAACAATGGTAAATCACATTAATTTTTTTCTACTGAACACCAGTTATTTAATGTGAGATTATTTGACAGTATAATTTAAAGGACAAGGTTAAAAAATATATACATATATTCTTGAGAGGAATTTCTCTTTGGCTAGAAGGTCAGAGCGTTCAGAAAAAATCTTATTTGTCCCTCCCCACCTCACCTGCACACACACAGATGAGGCTTTAAAGGGGGAAAGGAATTATTAAAAGCAAAAGTTCGGATATATACACCCTGGTTGTAAAATTGAGGATTAGACGTTGAAATCATGGAATGACTAAATGTACATAGCCCTTCTTTTTTAGTTTAAAATTTTCAGGGTCATTTTGTTATGGGTTGAGTTTGTTCTCCTCGGTCCTTGTCCCCGACGCAGCAAACAACTAAAAGGCAAAGACACAGTAGCAAAGCAGAGAGAAAGTTTTATTTGAATACCCTCCAATGCAGGAGCAGGCCAGAGCCAGGGGGGCAAAGGCCCTGAGCTTTTAGGTGGGAGGCTTGTATATTACATTCTGACTAGGAGGCACCTCTTTGATTGACAAGGTGGGGTTATTTGATCTACAGGTCCTTCTATATAGTCATCCCTCTCAGTGAACATGTCCTTTCCCCTTGCTGAGGTGTGATTTGGGCAGTTCTTAGTTCCCTTCGACTGTGCCCCCATTGGGATCTGGTTGGGGAGGAAGTTATCTCCCTGCAAAGCCTTTGTTGTCTTCACATGGGACCCCCTACCCGGGCAGAGTTTGGGCAAGTTTTCTTTGAACCTTAACTGGGGGGCTTTCTCTTTGAACCTTATCTTCCCTTTTCCAGCTGCTCATGTCTATCTTTCTACCTAACAGTTTTCCCCCACCTCAGCCACCTCTCTTGAGTGCCTGTCCAGACCAATAGCATTTTCACTTCTCCCAACTTCAACACATGCACGAAGGCATGCACACAAGTGCACCTCCAAATACCCACATACATACTAAACACCAGTCTTTCTCAATTCACTTACCCTTGGGGAAGCCTTACTTTAATTGCCACTAGACTTTTCCAAATTGGGGGAGGTCCCTGAAAGGGGGATAGTTAAGAAGATTGCCCATTATTAGTACATCTTTGCAGATTTTTTTTTGTGTCTCTCTCTAGTTCGCAATATGAGAATAAGAATGTTGGGATAAAAGCAACTGAGAAAAGAAAAGGTCCTCTATTTAGAGCTAAAATCATATTGACAGTTTTTAGAAAGCAGCCTAAAAGTAAAATGCCCAGTATGAGTGATTATTTGTATCAAATTAACTGTGTGCCTAGGCACCACATCGAGAATGACTGAGAGAACTATTAAATCAGTTAACAAGGTGGAATCCATGTAGTGAAATCAATGGATGTCTGACTCAGTACATTCCTGAGACCAGTTGCTTCCAACTGAATCTGGTTCCAAAAGCATAAGGAGAAGGAAGAGTTCCAATTTCTCTTTGCCCCAAAGGCATCCGTAGGCCTGAACATCATGTTCAGACCAGCATCTCACAGAAGGTTCCCTAGTTCTACTAAATAGCACTGCAATGCTCTGTTAACCCAACTGGTGGAAAAATTAAAAGTTGAAAATTGTATTTTTGGTTCACATTCAAAATATCAGCTATTTGACCTGATATTTTCCCCTGCTTACCTGACTAAATTGATTATGTAGGGTATCAGAATATGCCACCCCAAAATATGCAACTTTGACATAAGGATTATTTTGAGCTAAAGACAAGTAAGAAGCAGATACAAGAAAAACTCTCTGCCCCCATCATTTGCCCCAAAGCAGGACATAAGTCTGTAAATGTGTCCCCTTTTCTTTAACCAGGAAAAACAACTCTTAAAAATCAGGAGACAACTCTAGACTTTTATTAGCCTAAAGATGGGCACCAAGGGGAAGAATCTACATAACAAACCGTACCAAATAATCCTTATGTTCTATTAGTTTCCCCTATATATAATTACCTTCCAAAAGTTTGCTACTCTAAAAGCTTAAACCCTTTTCTTTTGTCTTGTCACTTCTCTACAAATTTATTTTTCTCTTTTAAGATGCTATATAAGCCCAAGTTCTGACCACTCCCCTTTGAGTTACTCATCACTGAGTTCTCCCATGTGTATGTACAATGCACATGTTAATAAACTGTTTTTCTCTACTTAATCTGTCTTTTGTCAGTTAACATAGTGCCAACCATTAAACCTAAGAGGGTAGAGGAATTTTTTCCTCTCCTACAATTAGCTTGACTAAATTATCCAAAATGGCCAGTTGATTAAATTGACCAAACCAACCAGTTGTCTTAGCAATCAATATTTAAACACCACTGTGAGGTAATGAGGATGTGTTTGGAAGAGAGGTTATCAGGTGAATCTCCCATTTAGCAGTGGATCAATAAATCCATTAAGTCTAGAGTTTAGTCTTCAGGCTTGAGGTCCAGAAACTGAAATTTCTCAGGATACCCAAGTGCTCAATGATGGACTCACGCCAACAAAATTCTTACAAAAGTGATATACCACCTTGATTGCTAATGTATTACTTTACAATAGGGATATGCCATTTTCCAATGACCATAAAGCTTGTGTTCCTTATCTAAAGTATCTTCTCCATTTCCTTCCCAACACCAATAAAAAGGAAATCTGGCATGGTGACTATGAAATCAGACCAGAAAAGCTGGTAACTGGGAGCATATTGTACTTCAACTCTGGAAAATTCCATAGCAGAAATTATTATTCTAGAAGCCAGATTGATGAGTTCCCCAAAAAACCATTCTCTCCACTAGTTCTGCTTCTTTGAACTCTCATTTCTGGTTCTATTAACCAGTCAATTCTATTGATACATTATTTTAGATATTATTATTACTGGTGAAGGAAGCTGTAGTCAACTCCCTGCTCCAAAAACCTAGAAGATATTCAAGCTCTTGTTTGATTAGACAAACTCTCAAAGTTAGAGAATGGGCGGTGAGGAGAAGCAATGTGTCACTGTGTCTACAACAAAGAGAGAGTGAAAGGGGGCATATAACATCTTCCCAAAACTGGCCATCAGTTCAGAAAAAATAATAAGAACAAATGGTTATTTGGCTTTGTTTGAGGGGCTCATTTACCCCAACCTCTTCCTCAGTCCCCTAAAAGGACAGAAAAACAACATAACAATGTATAGCTTTGGATGTATTTTGCTTTTAAGGTATAAAAAAATTAAGATTAGAAGATAAAACAAAATAACAGGAAATTTGGGGTTGGGGTTCTGAGAGGATTATGAGGTCTTTACTCCAAGGAAATAAAAAACAGGAGATTTATTGGGAATTCTGAGACTAACTGAGCTTTTAGATATTTTTCCTACAGGTATTTGGATTTCTAGTGTTCAATATGGCTTTGTAAAATCTGTAACTGAAAGTAGAATAATTTTTATTGTAAGTCATTTGCAATGTATCCCCAAAGAAAATAGTTCAAGTTCAGCTATCTAGAAATTGATACAATTCCATACAATTATGTTAGTGTATATTATTTCAGTATTAATTCTCAGGTTTCATATTTGTCCTATTTCATATTGACCACATGATTGAAATTACACACCTTTTATCTTTCTAAATTGTGATATAATGCACATGCCATAAAATTTACCCATTTAAAATGTACAATTCAGTGGTTTTTAGTATATTCACAAAGTTGTGCAACTATGACCACTATATGTCTAGAACATTTCATCACCTCTGAAGGAACCTAATACCCATTAGCAGTCTTTCCCAATCCCCCCCCACAAACCCAGCCCCTATTTTTTAACCTTAAAAGATGAGTCATAGCTGAGAAATTCCAAAAGACATTGTCTAGAGAAAAAGATAACAAATCAGTACCTGAATGAATGAACTTTAAGGACAAAATTGCATTACTATTTTCATTGTGCTTTAGTTATTTTCAGTGGCATGAATCTATGGCCCCACAGATTGCAATAAACTAAACACTCATTCAGTGAACATTTAGTACTGTTAGTGGAAATCTACTTCCCCCAACTGTATACATTCTTGTTGAGTTATTTATACTAAACTCCCAGTCAGAAGGTTTTTGGCATTAATGCAAAAAATAAATGTCATGTAAATAGCCTCCAGTGTTGATTTTATCTGAAGTCCCCAACCTTTTTGCAAAGAGAAGCCACTTTTCATTTCCCCAGACATGAAGTCCCCATGGGTTGTCAGGGAGGCGCTGACATTAAAGAACATGAATAGAGTACAGGAGAGGGCACCAGGCATTGTGCTGAGCATGAGACACACATTTCATGTATACTTGTCAATGATCCTGACAGACAGTTACCATCTTCATTTTATGAATGAACAGAAATTAGGAGACTGAAGTATAAAGAGGTTCAATAACTTGCCCAAGATCAAACAGCTAGTAAACTATGGAACTGAGGTTCAAACCCCAGCCATCATTTTCACTACACCATTCTGCTAAATATGAAGCACAAGGTGAATTAATTTTCCCAAATCAGGAGGGATTTCTAAGTACTCTGGGAATCTCTGGGTTAAAGTCAATCAAAAAATCATTTTAAAAGATTAGCAGGATAATTCAGCAAATGAGAACAATTGGTAAATCTAATACATTCAGAGCAAATCTCACAGGTAAAATGTTATAAAAAAATGAAGACTTTTAAGTTACTGAATCTTCATTCAAAGGTAGAAGCCCATAGCTAAAATGAAGGCAATAAGGTGAAAGGGGCTTGAATTGCAGCAGTTTAGGTCTTTGTTTATATAATTTCATTGACTGAACAAATCTCTTTGGACTACTGGGAAAGCTTTATAAAGAAGGAAAGCTTTATAAAGAAATCTAAAACTGTAAATATACAAAACAAAAGAACAATGCATATATAACTTGTCCTACACTTTCAAAATAAATTTATGTTTTTCTATCAGATTATACATTTCTAAAAATTTCTATTTTTTCCCTTGAAATTTTGCCAAATCCTCCAAGAAGCTCCAGGCCCTACAGGCACTCCTATGTAAGACTTAGGATGAATAATAGAGTCAAACAGAAATGTAAGCTCTATTAAGTACCCAGCTAGCTAACTTAATAATGCCTTCCCACTGTACAAGACAGCAAACTCCAGGCAGCAAAGGACAGTAGAAGGGATAGGTGATGAGGATCTAAGCTCATTGGCTCAGTTGTTAAAAAGTAAATCTTTAAGAATAACTGATTTGGGTCAATAGCTTCATCATGGAAGTTCTGTGCTTGTTTGGAGGTTCAAGCATGGAAGCTAGAGAGGAGAATGGCCCTCCTCTCTCTGGGAAGGAGGCACAATGGGAACGAAGGAATGAAAAGACAATCCGCTTCACTAGCCAATTGGGCCAAATATGGTCAGTGCTGGAAAAGTTGGATTCAACATTTTATAAAGCTAGCCTCTTTGTGCTCTTGTAGATTCTTGTTAACATTATCTACACAATTTTTATAGCCTGAGCTTCATTGAGGCACTAATTCTTTCAACAAATATTTTCTCAAGGCCTACCATGAACCAGGCCTTGGGCAAGGTGTTGAAAATAGAGATAAATAAAACTTGCCTCCCTGATTTCCAGGAGCTTCCAGTCTAATTTATTTCAAATAATAAGCTTTTCATACTAATTTCTTTTTCTTTGTGACTTTGTGAATATGAGCAAGCTTTAGGCGGAAGTTCTTAGGATAAGGAAATAAGCAAAGAGGAAAGAAAAATGAGGCTAAACTGTCCTCTGGGGTGTTTTCTACTAGGAGAGGGAGTGAAAGAATCTTTCAGAATCCTCAGTAGACTGGTGGCTATTGGGTAATAAATATACTAGCAGAGTTCTCTCTCTCTCTCTCTCTCTTTCTCATCCCCTTGCTTCTCATTGCCCTTTCTCTCCCTCCTCCCTCTCTCTCATTTCTTTTTTAGCAATTCATCTTTGTGTTTTGTCCTTGTTACTGTTTTTGTAACTTGTGTTAGACAGACCGAAATGAAAAATATATTTTTCCACATGTTAGATATTCAGAGTGATAGGCACTCCATGGGCATCATTGGTCTCAAGGACCAGACAGTTCAAATGATCAAACAACATATGGATCATGTGGACAAATCAAGGTAATAATGTTGCTGATTGTCGTAGAGGCTTACCTAGAAAGAATAGTACAGTTGTGCTACATGTTTGTAGGAACTTGGGTTATAGTACCTCTCCAAGTGGACTTAAGCATCTAACTGCTGATGAGTCTATGTTTACAGATTAAAAATAAAATGAATAAAGAGGATTTTGAAATATGTTACGCCAAATGCACTTTAAAAGATTTTGAATGCATCAATCTATCTTCACCTACATTTAGTCATATAGCATAGTAATTAAAAACACAAGCCCTGGAGTCAGATTGCCTTAGGTTTTGTCCCTGTCCTACCATTTATTAGCTGTATGACCTTGTGAGACAGGGACTGTGGGTGTAGTTAGAGTAGGGGGAGGGCCTCCGGAAAAAGCAAGGCAGAATATTTGCAGTCAGAGCAATGTAACTACATGCAAAGAAACCTCCTACCAAAACTCTGTGTTAAACATTAAGCTCCAGGGTCCTTCTTCAGTAAGATCAGTTAGTGTCCCCCAGATAAAGAAGAGTAGCCCATGTTGTTATTATGCTAATCACTTGTAAGATTCACTTTAGCATGCTAAAAGGCCCAGGCCTATGTGCTGTCTTTCCTCTTTCAGATATGATGGGGTGATTTTACAAACTGGGCAACTAATTTAGCATGCAGACCCAGCTGTAAACACATAGTAAAAGGCAGGGAAGATTCCACCTTAAAGATAAGATTGCATTTTAACACCCAGGAAGTTTGGGAAGCAGGATTCTTAACTTACTCTTTAGCAAACAGACAATACCTCAGCCCACCTTGGGGGCTGGGCAGGCTGCCTTTTCATATGCTCCTAGACCAGTACGCAGGTGTTCAGAGAGAGATCCAGGGGGAGGAATTCCTTGTGTTAAGTTAATTCGGGGTGTTCAGACACACGTGGCAGGTCTACACCCCTAAACCTTTTTTTCATGTTCTCAAAAAATCCTCATCTGCCTGTAAAACCCCTAGACAATGCACCACACCGGACTCTCTTGTCCCCTCCTGGCATGAGCCGGGAGCTCTGTCCTTTCACTTTATTTCTAAATAAAAGCCTGTACCTTGCTCTCCTACCTTGCCTGTTTGCTAAGCTCATTCTTGGGCTTCCTGAACAAGAACTCCAGCATCACTTGGATAAGTTACTTTACATTTCTGAGTTTCAGTTTCTTTGTCTGGGTTTTTGTAAGGCTTAAATGAGATAATGCATATAAAGCACTAAACTGAATACAGTATATTCAATTAATATATTCCATTTGGATTAAACATTGTTATTTGTCAAAACAAGTAAGGCACTATATTATTTGGTTGTTGTTTTATTACAAAACAAGATAAATGTGGTTTTGCATAACATAGATGACAGCAAAAATTAAAACTTTCCTGGAGATTAAGTGATTCATGTTCATGTTTCTGAAAAATGTAAATTAGGAATAAAAGCAGAACCTCCTCACAGGTAGTTGTAAGGATTATATGAAATAATGTATACATAGAGTACATAGAACAGGTACTAAGCAAATGGCACCATTTATGTACACAGCTGTTGTGGCTGTTCATATTATGATGATGCTTGAAATTAATAATAATAACTATTATTATTAAGCATAACCATTATTAACAATTATCTAAAACTGCCTAAATTCTTCTGATCATGCTCTTTGACTTCTAAACAAAGTAATGAACAAAAGTGTGGCCCAGCAATGACTAATGAAGAATTTAGAAGGAAAGACAGCTTATGTAGACAAGTGGCTTCTTGTCTCTTTACACAGCTTAAAAGGCATTGCAGGATATAATCTGCATCCCTGTCAACAAATATACATACCAGCATCATCACTACTTCTAAGAACTCAGCTCCTACTTCTTTCTTCCAGTTTACTCCACTTCAGTCACACTGGCTTCCTTGGTATCCCTCCTATTCCCCAAGCACACTCTGCTCTGAAGGCCTTCACAAATGCTATCCCCACTACATGCAATTCTCTTTCCCCAGATAGCCACATGACCTACTCTCCCAGTTCTTTCAGATCTTTGTTCAAATGTCACCTTATTAAAGAAGTTTTTCCATCGGCCCTAACTAAAATACCCCCCATACTATGCTTTATCTTACATCATAGCTCTTATCACCATCTGACATAGCATTCACATACACACACATAAATAATCATATTTTGTTTATTGGCTTTCTTCTCATACAAGAAAGTAATCTCTATAACAGGAACTTTGCACCTTCGGTTCACTGACGTATCTTTAAGTCTGAGAGCCAAATCTGACACAACACAGGAGTTCAATAAATATTTGGTGAAAGAATGACTATCACTCACACAAATTTGTCCTTTGGAAGTGCTTTTATTAGTTTGAAACAAAGGACCGCAAGAAAATTCTCCTAACAGTTACACCTAGATTTCTGACAACTCTCTACTCAAAAATATATTCCAAATATGGATTTTTCAAAACTAAAGATTTCTTTCCTATTTGTTTTCGTTGTTGTTGTTCCTAGGTTCAAAATAATACCACCTGGTATGGCAAACATTTGTCATCATTGGGCTTTGATATATTAACATTTCAAAGCCTATTTAAAGTCATGTGATTGAAATGCACTCTGCAACTCTCTTTTGCTAAATAAATTCATCAGTTTTAGGACACAGAGCTTTCTTTGTACTATCCAAATTTCAGAAAATATCACACCAAGTACAATATTAAAACTGGATTTTAATTATTCAACTATTAATAAAAGAAATGAAACCTTATATTATGAACTGTTTGGTAAAATTCCTAATTGTTATGACTGACTAAGGAAAGCTGCTTAATATCTATGCCCAAAGGCAAAATCCAACCAAACAATTTCTAAACTACAATATCTATTTCATCTGATGTTCAATATAAAAGCCAGGGACCTCCATCAACTAATCTTTTCATTAATTCAAAATGCATTTCTTGGGCATTTATTTTATTTTTATTTTTTATTAAGGTATCATTGATATACACTCTCATGAAGGTTTCACAAGAAAAACAATCTGCTTATTACATTCACCCTTATTATTGAGTCCCCCCACATACCCATTGCAGTCACTGTCCATCAGTGTAGTAAGATGCCACAGAGTCACTATTTGTCTTCTCAGAGCTACACTGTCTTCCCCGTGACCCCATACACACCATGTGCACCAATCATGATACCCCACAATCCCCTTCTCCCTCCCTCCCTATCCCTCCCCTTTGGTAACCACTAGTCCCTTCTTGGAGTCCATGAGTCTGTTGCTGTTTTGTTCCTTCAGTATTCCTTCATTGTTATACTCCACAAATGAGGGAAATCACTCGATACTTGTCTTTCTCCACCAGGCTTATTGATTTTTATGTGTTAGACACCGTGCCAAGCTCTAGAGTGATACAAAAGTGACCAACAAGGTGCCAGCCCTAAGAATAAAATCAAGGATTCTCAAGATGGCGGTGTGAGTAGGGTGGTGGAAATCTCCTCCCAAAACCATATATACTTTGAAAATACAGCGAATACAACTATTCCTAAAAGAGTGACTAGAAGATAGAGTACACCAGCCAGGCTACATCTACATCTGCAAGAACTAAACGTTATCACGAAAAGGGTAAGATACAAAACCGTGACTCGGTGGAACCCAAGCACTCCCCCACCCCAGCTCACCCGCAGGAGGAAAAGAATCAGAGTGGGGAAGGAATGGAAGCACAGGACTGCTAAGTAACCAGAACTTCAGGCGCCCTAACCCCTTGGGTGGCAGTGCAGCACTGAAGCCCATCATGGCGATAAACACCCTGCTGTTCATTCCCCCCAGCCAGCACTGCAAGCGAACCGACTGATCCACCATTGCTGCGGGGCAACCAGGGAGCAGCTCCGCCCACAGCAACCACACAGAGACTTTTCCCAGTGCATGACTAACTGGGTCAGACCCAGAGTCTGTCCCCTGTCCACAGTCAACTGACACAGACAGCAGAAACTGGTGCAGAGACCAGAGGGTACTAAGGGGCTTTATCCTCACGGTGAACACGTGCTACTTGCCTGCAACCCCAGCCAGTGCCATAGGCCATACTGAGGACCACCCTGCCCACAGAAGCACAGGGGATTAACCCAGAGGCTGCCCACTGTGAGCAGCCGACTGGCATAGGCAGAGGAAGCCGGCGCAGAGCCTGGAAAGCACGTAGGAGCTCTGTTCTCATGGCGAACATGATGCGCTGATCGCCTGCAACCACCACCAGTGCCCTAGGCCATCCAGAGGCTCACCCCACCCACAGCAGCTCAGGGAATAAACTCAGAGGCTGCCCCCTGGGCACAACCAACCAGCACAGGAAGAGGAAGCTGGCGCATAGTCCGAAAAGCATGTAGGGGCTCTGTTCTCACAGCGAACACATGCTGACCGCCTGCAACCATGGCCAGTGCCCTAGGCCATCCCAACGGTGGCCCCATTCACGGAAGCTCAGACGATCAACCCAGAGGCTGCTCCATGTGTGTAGTTAACCTGCACAGGCAGAGGAGAAGGGCAAGGCAACCACCAAGCAGGAAGGGATGTTGTTCTCCCAGCTGACACATGTGCCACTCAAGGGTGATCACTTCCATCGCCATGAAAAGGCAGAAGAACCTTGCTCAGTACAAAATCCCTCAAATCCCAGAGAGAGGGCCTGGTGAGACAGAAATCACCAATCTTCCTGAAAAAAATTTCAAAGTAAAATTCATAAGCATGCTGATGGAGCTGCAGAGAGATATACAAGAGCTAAGGGATGAATTCCTGAGGGAGATAACAGAAATGAAACAAACAATGGAAGCATTTAAGAGCAGACTGGATGAGGTACAAAAGACTGTTAATGGAATAGATATCAGAGAACAGGAATACAGAGAAGCTGAGGCAGAGAAAGACAAAACAATCTCTAGGAATGAAAGAATATTAAGAAAACTGTAACCAATCCAAATGGAACAATAGTCGCATTATAGGGGGGCCAGAAGAAGAAGAGAGAGAAAAATGGCTACAAAGTGTCTTTGCAGAAATAATTGCTCAAAAGTTCCCCAATATGGGGAAGGAAATAGTCTCTCAGAACTTGGAAGCCCACAGATCTCCCAACGCAAGGGACCCAAAGAGGACAACACCAAGACACATAATAATTAAAATGGCAAAAATCAAAGACAAGGACAGGGTATTAAAAACATCCAGAGAGAGAAAAAAGATCACCTACAAAGGAAAACCCATCAGGCTATCATCAGACTTCTCAGCAGAAACCTTACAGGCCAGAAGGGACTGGCATGATATATTCAATGCAATGAAACAGAAGGGCCTCGAACCAAGGATAGTGTATCCAGCAAGATTATCATTTAAATTTGAATGAGGAATTAAACAATTCCCAGATAAGCAAAAAGGTGAGGGAATTTACCAACCACAACCTTCTCTACAGTGTATTTTAAAGGGACTGCTCTAGATGGAAGTGCTACTAAGGCTAAACAGATGTCACCAGAGAAAATAAAACCATAGCAAAGAAAGTAGATCAACCAAATACTAACTAAAGGCAAAATAAAATCAGCTATACACGAAATCAGTCATGGGAAACACAAAACAGTACAGAATAAAACACCTAACATATAAAGAGTGGAGGAGGAAGAAAAAGAAGGGAGAGAAATCAAGAATCATCAGACAGTGTTTATAATAGCATAATAAGTGAGTTAAGTTAGATGGTTAGATAGTAAAGAAGCTACCTTTGAACCTTTGGTAACCACGAATCCAAAGCCGGCAATGGCAATAAGTACATATATATCGATAATCACTCTAAATGTAAATGGACTGAATGCACCAATCAAAAGACACAGAATAAGAGAATAGATAAAAGAGTAAGACCCATCTATATGCTGTGTACAAGAGACTCACCTCAAACGCAAAGATATACAGACTAAAAGTGAAGGGATGGAAAAAGATATTTCATGCAAACAATAGGGAGAAAAAAGATGTTGCAGTATTGTATCAGACAAAATAGACCTCAAAACAAATAAAGTAACAAGAGATAAAGAAAAAATTACATAATGATAAAGGGGTCAGTCCAACAAGAGGATATAACCATTATAAATATCTGTGCACCCAACACGCTGCACCTACATATGTGAAACAAATACTAACAGAATTAAAGAAGGAAATGGAATGCAATGTATTCATTTTAGGAGACTTCAACACTCCACTCACTCCAAAGGACAGATCAACCAGACAGAAAATAAGTAACGACACAGAGGCACTGAAAACACACTAGAGCAGATAGACCTAACAGACATATACAGAATTCTCCACCCAAAAGCAGAAGGATACACATTCTTCTCAAGTGCACATGAAACATTTTCCAGACTAGACCACATACTAGGTCACAAAAAGAGCCTCAGTAAATTCAAAGACTGAAATTCTACCAACCAACTTCTCAGATCACAAAGGTATAAAACTAGAAATAAATTGTACAAAGAAAAAAAAAGCCTCACAAACACATGGAGGATTAACAACATGCTCCTAAATAATCAATGGATCAATGACCACACTAAAACAGAGATCAAGCAATATATGGAGACAAATGACAGCAACAGCACAAAGCCTCAATTTCTGTGGGATGCAGCGAAGGCAGTTCTAAGAGGAAAGTATATAGCAATCCAGACCTATTAAAAGAAGGAAGAACAATCCCAAATTAATAGTCTGAACTCACAATTATTGAAACTGGAAAAAGAAGAACACATGAGGCCCAAAGTCAGCAGAAGGAGGTACATAATAAAGATCATAGAAGAAATAAACAAATTTGGGAAGAATAAAATAATAGAAAAAAGTAATGAAACCAAGAGCTAGTTCTTTCAGAAAATAAACAAAATAGATAAACCCCTTGCCAGACTTATTAAGAGAAAAAGAGAATCTACACACATAAAAAGAATCAGAAATGAGAAAGGAAAAATCACTACAGACACCACAGAAATATAAGGAATTATTACAGAATACTATGAAAATCTGTATGCTAACAAACTGGAAAACCTAGAAGAAATGGACAACTTTCTAGAAAAATACAACCTTTCAAGACTGACCAAGGAAGAAACAGAAAATCTAAACAGACCAATTACCAGCAACGAAATTGAATTGGTAATCAAAAAATTACCCAAGAACAAAACCCCCAGACAAGATGGGTTCAATGCTGTATTTTATCAGACATTTAGAAAAGACATAATACCAATTCTCCTTAAAGTTTTCCAAAAAACAGAAGAGGAGGGAATACTTCCAAACTCATTCTATGAAGCCAGCATCACTCTAGTACCAAAACCAGGCAAAGGCACCACAAAAAAAAAGAAAACTACAGACCAATATCCCTGATGAACATAGATGCAAAAATATGCAACAAAATATTAGCAAACCGAATTCAAAAATACATCAAGAGGATCATACACGATGATCAACTGGGATTCTTCTCAAGGATACAAGGATGGTACAACATACGAAAATCCATCAACATCATCCACCACATCAACAAAAAGAAATACAAAAACCACATGATCATCTCCACAGATGCTGAAAAAGCATTTGCCAAAATTCAACATCCATTCATGATAAAAACTCTCAACAAAATGGTATAGACGGCAAGTACCTTAAAATAATAAAGCCCATATATGCCAAACCCACAGCCAACATTATACTTTACAGTGAGAAGCTGAACGATTTTCCCCTAAGACCGGGAACAAGACAAGGATGCCCACTTTCCCTGCTTTTATTCAACATAGTGTTGGAGGTTCTAGGCATGGCAATCAGACAACACAAAGAAATAAAAGACA
>JAVSCE010022344.1:0-45074 GCA_032199065.1 Smutsia gigantea | reverse complement strand
TCATATTCTTGATTTCTGGTTCTGTTTTGTTTATATGTATAATACTGTTTGTTTCGGTTAAAAAATGTTAGAATTTAGAAGCTGTCTTTCTGGAATACTCACTATAGAAGCATTTACAGCTAAGTTGTTTTAATTAAAGCTATAATGAAAGTGAAACTGGTATTCACAGTAGTTTTCTAAATACTTCATCTCTATTTATATGTATGTCTTTCAGAGACATTTTATCCTGTATGTACCTGGGTGAGGGTGAGGATGTATATGGATCTATCTATAGCTATCTAAAATAAACTGCATATATGTATGCCAGTATATCTAAACTGCATACACACACACACACACACATTACTGCAGAAAGTTCTGAAGAAAGTTATTTTTAGGGAATTCTTTTCAAAGTATTTTGAATTTTTTTCAGAAAAAGTTCCCTCATGCGTGTCATGTAGTCTGTTGAAAAGAGAATATTTATAGGTGTTAGTTAAATTTGAGGGTTTTCTGCTTAATTAACTTGCAGGTTGGGTTCCTTTCATTCAGGAAGATTTAAAGATAGCTTCAGAAGCTAAGATGTGCCAATAATAGGTAAAATAGGGGCCTCAGAAGATGTGGCATCAAAAATTGAATATAAACGTTTGCCAACACTAATTATTTAGTGACACAATTATTTAGTCATTATTCAGGACCTCTCTGTCCTCAGTCTTCATCTTCAAAATGGGGATAATGTGCTGATTTCAGAGGATTTTATGAGGATCAGGTGTCTTTGACTTAATAAGCCCTTAATATATATTAAAACATGCATACTGATTATTTTGGCAGTATCTCAGCTGACCTCTAGATTTGGTCATTGGGGAGCATGGGACAGCTTTCCTGCTTGAAGGAGCTGAACCAGTGCAGAGAACTCGGTACTCTCAGGTGCCCTGCAGTTGTCTAAATAAGCATCGCTGTCTGTTCCATACTCATAAAAGAGTTGTAAGATATTTTGTTGTAGGAACATAAAAACCCTATCCATGGTGATAGTGAAAAGATGGTAAAGAAATGTGATTTTATTCTTAGGTTTACAGAATTTTTCCTCTCTTTGACTCCAGTTCACCACTTCACCCATATTTCAACGCACTGAATCCGAAGTGGTGGTGGTATAGAAACCCAACATGTTTTCATCAGCTTATTGTCGAGAAGTAATCGCATGTGCGTAAGATATACCTTTGTGCCCCTTCTTACTTTGCCTTCAAGGTCAAAAAACCTTCTGTGATTCCCTGTGATCCTCAGGGCCTTCAGCAGTTGGACCATGGCTGCTGCTCAGGTTGGGCCTCTGGGATGCTGCTTCCAGCCTGCCCCTTCGCCGAGCAGGCCCAGCTGTGTCTGGGGACTGAGAGGATGAGTACAGTGGCTCTGCTGCTTGGGCAAGGCCTGTCTTTCCTGACTCCTCACTTGGCAGTGGGTGGCACGGTGGTCACTTCTTCCTTTTTGAGTTTCTTGGGTGTCTGGAATTTTTTTCTTTGTGTCGTGTGTACCTTGTTGCCCTAACTGGGTTCCCCTTAAGAAGGTTTGGGCTTCTCAACTTGTTGCCCTGCTGTGGCCCAGTGTCTGCATTCGGTAGACCTTCAGTAGTTAGTGCATGAGTTCTCTTGGAGGAGAGGCCGTTGTCAGCATCTTGTCAGTTCCCGTTTTTATGAGGTTAGTTCCACAGGTCACAGGCAGAATGCCTTGTGTTGATTTCCAGTTATTGTAATAATCACATTTTTGTATCAGTTCTAGAAGAAGGAAGGGCAATGTAGAATTTGTTGTTTTAGTCCATTCAGACTTTGCTGAGATGAGATGCCTCACTCTAAATGCCCCTGGTTAGGTTTGGGACACGGACATCAGACATGGGTGCCCGGGAGGGGCGGCTGTTACATGACACAGAGTTATGTTGGCCTGGTCTGGGATTGGTAGGCTCAGTGCTCTCCTGTCCTTGTTTGTTCAGGTAGCGAACACCTAGCATGGGCCAGGCCCAGCCAGGCCTCTGGGATATGGTGATGAATGAGAAAGTCTCTGCCTTTAACTCTCACACCTTGTTTATTTTCCCTCCTTAAGCCTGAGTGTGTAGATAACGGAAATTGGTAGAAAGTGAAACAGGAAATGGTACAGTGAGTATCTGAGTTCTTTTATATCTCAGGTACTGTGTTATGTAATAGCATCTTGCTCTAGTCAGTGAATCATTCACAGTATTTGGAAATCTTTTTGTTATAGAGATTTATTTTTGGTTTAATCGACTTCCACCATCAATATAGTGAAAAAAAACATGGGTCAAATATTATTGGCATTGTTTAAGGTCTTTGTATGAATTCAGCTAAATACACTAAAACCTATGAAGTATTATGACTTGATTTTACAGATGAGGAAATTGAGTCCCAGAGTTGTTACGTAACTTGCCCAAGGCTGTAAGAAAGTGGCACTGGTGGCATTTGAACCCAGGAGGTGTTTAGCTCCAGAGCCCATGCTTTTGGCCACTATGTTATTGTATGAGTTTTAGCACCATGTGACTAGGAAAGTAGTATTGCAGTGGTAAAGTTACTGTGCCTGAAGGAAATAATTTCATGTTCTGTTTTGATTTAGAACAATTTGCTTAATAACGTTTTTAAAAGTAGTTATATCCACTGGTATTTAAAAAATTTTTTTAAATTTTTTTGTTGGAGTTAAGACATATAACATTATATTCGTTTCATTATGTACAACATGATTATGTATTTGTAGGTAATACAAAATGATCTCCATGGTAAGTCTCGCTAACATCCATCACCATGCCTAGTTACAAAGAAATTTTTTTTCTTATGATGAGAACTTTTCCAATTTACTCTCTTAGCAACTCTCAAATATGCAATTCAGTATTGTTAACTATGGTAACTATGCTCTACATTATAGCCTCAGGACTTAATTTACTTTATAACTGGAATTTTGTTCCTTTTGACCACCTTTATCCATTTTGTCCACCATCCACCCTCTGCCTCTTGCTGCCATCAGTGTATTTTCTATATCTGTAAGCTTGTTTATTATTATTATTATTTGTTTTAAAATTCCAAATATAAGTGAAATCATAGTGTTTTTCTTTCTCTTTTTTGACATATTTCATTTAGCATAATACCCTCCAGATCCATCCATGTTGTTACAAATGTCAAGATTTCCTTTTTTATGGCTGAATAATATTCCATCGTGTTTATGTGCCTCATCTTTATCCACTCATCCATCAATAGACACTTAGGTTGTTTCCATGTCTTGGCTATTGTAAATAGTGCTTCAGTGATCACAGGGGTGCATATATCTTTTCAAGTCAGCGTTCTTATTTCCTTCCAGTAAATACCCAGAAATGGAATTATTGGATCATACAGTGTTTCTATTTTTAATTTCTTAAAACACCTCCATACTGTTTTCTGTGGTGGCTGTACCAGTTTGGTTTACACTCCCACCAACAGTGCACAGGAGCTCCTTTTCTACATTCTTGCCAACATTTGCTATTGCTTGTCTTTGATAACAGCCATTCTGACAGGTGTGAGGTATATATCCACTAGTATTTAAGAAACAGGTAGATTGTACTTAGCTCTCCAGACATTAATGGAACAGGTACGGTGGGGAGCCACTGTCTTGGGTGTTGGGCATGTCATGGCGAACAGCAAAGGCCCTGCCCTTGTGGAGCGTGTGGTCTCCTGGCGGGCATATAGGTAATAAATATGAAATTGAGTAAATTGCAAGTTATTTATTCTGCTAGGAGGGCACCAATGCTGTATTGTGGCAGACTGGAGGAGGATTCGGGTGCTGGGAGTTGCACTTTTAATTTGAGAGGGCCAAATACATCTCTTTGGAAGGCCTATATTTAACATTTGAGCCAGCCCTTGAAAGCATGAGAGAGTTAGAATAGCGAGTACAAGGGCCCTAAGACACTGCCAAGTGGGAGGCGGGATTGCAAGATTTGGTACCTGCCCTTTGAGAGCTTGTGGTGTTGGGGAGATAAGGCCGGTAATACCCTGATAACATTCAAGTGCTGAAATGTAGGAACTGAGAGGAGAGAGGAGAGAGGAGTGTGTGTTGGAGTCTGTTAGGGCTGAGAGGCCTGCATTAGCAAAAGTGTGATGGGGCCTAGCCGGCAGCCTCATGGGTGATGGTTCTGTGGTTTTATGCTGATGTTTTATCGTTATTTTTTTTTTTTAGTTTTAAGTATACAGCACAGTGGTTCAACAGTTAGACACATTATCTCACCCCAGCTAGTGTAGTTGCTATCTGTTAATACACGAAGATGTTAGAGAATCATTGACTGTATTCTCCATGCTGCACTTCCATTCCCATACCAACTTATGATTGAGATTTTTGTGCCCCTTTATCCCCCTCATCCTTCCTACCCATCCACCCTGACCCCTTCCCCATGGTAACCACCAGTCACTTCTCAGTGTTCATGAGTCTACTGTGTCTTGTTCATTTTGTGTTGTGTTGTTTTTAGATTCCACATATAAGATAAATCATATGGCATTTGTCTTTCTCTGCCTGGCTTATTTCACTGAGCATAATACCTCTAGGACCATACATGTTGTTGCAAATGGCAGGATTTCTTTCTTTTTTATGGCTGAGTAATAATCCAGTCTGTATATGTACCACATTTTCTTTATCCATTCATCGATTGATGGACACTTTGATTGTTTCTGTATTTTGGTTATTGTAAGTAATGTGGTGATAAACATAGGGATCTTCGAATCAGGGATTTTGTTTTCTTCATGTAAATTCCTAGAAGTGGAATTTCTGGGTTGAATTGTATTTTTTTGTTTTGTTTTTTTGAGGAACCGCTATACTGCTTTCCACAGTGGCCACACCAGTTGACATTCCTACCACAGTGTAAGAGGGGTCCCATTTCTCCACATCCTTGTCAACACTTGTTATTGTCGTTTGGGCAGTGGTCATTCTGACTGGTGTGAGGTGACATGTCATTGTGGTTTTCATTTGCATTTTCCTGATGATTAATGATGTGGAACATCTTTTCATGTGGTCATCTATATTTCTTTTTGGGAAAATGTTGAGGTCCTCTGCCCATTTTTTAATCGGGATTTTTTTTTTCAGTGTAGAGACATATGAGTTCTTTATATATTTTGGATGTTAACCCCTTATCAAATAAATCATTAGGTTGCCTTTTTGTCCTTACCCTGGAATTGAGCAGTTGTTGGTTGACATATCCATCCCAGTCTCTTCAGCCACACTTTAGCAGGTGCCCTGGGCTCTAATTTAGAACATCAGCATCAGTATGGCAGGGTCAACCCACAATGGCTCAATTCCAGGGTAAGGAGCATGGAGTGTGTATCGGACTGTCAGTTAGGGCGCCATGGTAGGTTGAACAGAGACTAACATGGTGACGTTGCATGCTGGGTCCATACCATGTGCGTGGGAAGTTGATGGCTGTTGAGGAAGATTGGACTTGCAGTGACACACAGGATGGGTTGAAGGCAGCGGTCTTCACATCAGCGGTGGTAATGGAGGCTGGGGTTCTGATGGTGTGGGCTAATTGCTGGCAGAAGGGGCAGAGGGGAGAGGACAGGTCTGAACTGAAAGGACACAGGCAGGTCTTCATGGTTGCAGGTAAAGGGAGGAGAGCAGTGTGAGATGACCTCAGGTTTGCCCATGGGTCACGGAGTGTGATGGTGTTCTTGACAGAAGGAGGCTGGTTAGAACAGAAACCACTCATCAGGGACCCCAGAGGTTGAGTCTGGTATTGCTCATAATTGTTTCTGGGCACACAAAGTGCATTATATCCTGCACGCATCTGGCAGTAGGGCTGGAGCTGTGAGTGAATCCATCCTGCAGGTTTCATGGAGTACCCGCCATGGGCTGGTCAGGGCTTGGGGCTGCCCGGGCTGCATGTGTCTTGATGATTCTTGGAAGCAATGGGCATTTATTGCATATCTGTGTGCGGTTGATTGACAAGTTGGGGCTGGAGATAGGGATTTGGGCCCATGGTTACAAGTGTGGGTTATCATTCTCAGAGACTTAGCATAGAGGAGTCTGGGTCCAGGAGGACTGGCTGTGACGGGCAGGGACGGGGCAGTGCGGCAGGACTGCCAGGAGAGCCAAGGGTCAGAGACAGGCTGGAGGGAAAGGAAGGCTCAGTGCTCCCAAAGCCAGCAGTGGCGATTCAAGAAAGATGAGTCCAGACTGTGTGCATTAGCAAGCTATAATGTAGTACTTGGTTGGAACTGCCCTTTTGTTTCTGTGGCCAGTGTCTTTTCTTTTTTACTCTCCTGGCCCATGACACATGATCAGATTTTGGCACCATAAGTCTGGGAGAAGATTTGGGAAGTGCTTTTGAGTGTGATTTTTAAGCTTTTTATAAAATTTATCAGCCGTTTAAGGTTGATGTCAAAATATATGAGATTGTCCTCATCCGTGTGAGCTTTGAAGGACTGTTTCTTTTGGAGATTTTTGTGTTCCTTTGAAACAATTGTTAAACCATGTTCTTTTTCAATAGGGTGATTCTGAAGAGGATGTGGAGGAGCATTCTCCAGAGCAGAGGTAAGGAAAAACTGGGAGCCGATACCTGTGTGCTGAATTTCTCTGCCCTTCTCTGCTGTCTGAAGTCTTGGTTATAAGACTGTTTATGTATTCAGTATTATGTGTAATATACCTTTCTCTTTGGCATTGGGGACATCCATACTCTCTAATGATCAGCATGACTTAAAAAAAATGAGGTTGTACAGAAAGCTGTTAGAAACACTGCCCCCCGCCCCCCCTAAATCCACTTTGCTGTGGTATGTTATGCTTGTTCTCTTGTTCACAAGCATCAGGCACTATACTGGGGGCTGGACGTAAAACACTGAGCAAAACCTGTGCTGCGTGTACTTCTGGAGTCTGACTTCACTGTGAACAAAGTAAGATAATTATGCTTATAGAAGGACTGAGATTGCTATGGTAGAGAACAGTGAGGTAGATGGAGTCATCAGGTGAGGCCCCCCCACCCCCACCTTACGAGGTGACACATGAGCCTAAGTTCTAGAGGATGTGTCGATGCAACCAGGCAGCATGCAGGGGAGTGCTCTGGGCAGAGGGAATGTCAGGTGCAAAGGCCCTGAGGTGGGGAGCACTGGCAGCAATGCAGGGACTTGAAGAAGGCCAGTGTGGTCTGTGAGATGGTGAGATGATGTAGGGCCTTAGAGGCCATAATAAGGAGGTTAGGTTTTATTTTTTTAAGTGTAGTGTTAGTTGTTAAAGGATTTGAAGCAGAGCCTAACACATTGGAAGGTGTAAACTACAATTGTAAGAGAATACTTGCGTCATGGAAGAGTCTTGGTCAGTTGTTGAACTAGGGTATCTTGTCCCTTGGAGGTACATGAAGACTCTGCTCCCTGGGCATGGGGATATCTTTCAGGGAATCAGCAGTTAGACCCCTGCCTCCGTATAGTCTCCTCAAATTGATCTGTCTGAGGTTGCAAGTTACGCTTTTTCACCTCTTTTGCAGTCTCATGTCTCCACTTTACAGGAGAGGCATGCCTCTGAGCCCAGCTTCAGTCATACTAGGTGCGTGGGCAAATGAAAGGGCCGTCTGAAATACTGGTATTGGTTAGGAGAAAGGGATTCACTCTGATTGGATAACAACTTTTTTGTAGCTCTGTGGTTTTCAAATCCTTACTTTTAATAAAGTTGAAGGCTACAATCAGGTTGACAGTTGATCATCAAAAGTTATTTTTAATGATAGACCATTGTGATTTTTGGATTGAAACACTGAGGGAGTTTAGAGAATGTAGGGATGGTGTGATAGCAAAGCTCTTTCCATTCACATCTACTTATGTGAACAAGCTTTTTCAGTACTTATATTTAACAACAAAAAAAAGAAAATATTCACACGAACTAATCGGGGAAAGAGAGTCTCTTCCATTTATTTGAAGGATGATTTTCAAAGAATTTGACTCCTCGTGTTTAATTACATATCAAAATTTATAAAATTTGTTTGATTAGCTGTGTACTAATAAAAATTATAATAACTTCACTTGAGAAGAAAAAAATTTTAACACTTTGACCGTGTGGTCACAGAAAATTTATTTAAAAACTCAGAATTTCAATTTATACCCATAGTTTTGTTGCAAAAGACCGTGAACATAAAGATATAATATGGTTAAAATTCTTTGAGGGAATATCCAGCAATACAAGAAAACCCATCTGTGTATTTAAAAGAATGGATGATAGTATCATTGCAGTGGTATTTAGAGTCCATCGAATATATTTTAAAAAGTGATTGTTTTATTAAAAATGCCAATATTTAAAATATGCCATAAAATTACATTCCTTGAAACCATTTCGACTGATAGCATAAAATTTTAAATATGATATACCTTATAAATATATGGGTCAGGGTTCAAAGTTTGTCACAGTACTGTTTGAGAGCAGGGGAGCAGGGAACGGTGAGAAAAGGTGGATCAGGCTAGGCTGCTCGTTGTGGGCATGGAGGGACATGGAAAGTTCTGAGAGGAATTTCTGGGGTGGATGGATTGCGTGGTGGAGTGTGAAGGAAGGCACACAGGGGCTTCTGCAATTTGGCTTGAGCATCTTGGGGAGGTGATGAGTGAGACAGGGAGGGATTTTGTGGGAGTGGAAATCAGGAGCTCCGCTTGGTTGTCTCCTAGGAATGTCGGACTTGAGATGACACGTCCAGATGGATGGCACGTAGGCAGGGACGTGTGTGGAGCAGGAAGCCCCGGGCTGCGCCTCCAGTGCCGGGCGAGCTGCCCTTGTTCTCTCTTTTGTAGCTGCAGCTCTCCCCTTCCCTAGTTTCTTTGCATTCATTTTCTGTCAAGTTTTAAGGTATTCGTAGATTTTATCCTTGCTGGTGTTTTGACACAGGGTCAGATTGTCAAGTGCAGGGATAGGGGTGAGGGAGATTGGGCGAGTCACAGAGCAGTGGCTCTCAAACTTTTTGACAGTGATTCATGGTGAGAGATACACTGTACATGCTGATGACTGACCCACAGGCATGTCCTTGGGTGCATGAATATGCATGCTAATTTATTTCTTTATAAAATAGTGCTTATCCTTACTGCATGTGATGTACCCTGTTTTCCTTCTTTTTTAATTGTGGTAAAATATACATAACATTTACCATTTTATAACCATTTTCAAGTACATTCACATTGCACAACCATCACTACCATCCATTCACAGCACTTTTCTATTTCATTTTATTTTGTTTAAAAATATGATGGTTGCCTCTACTGGGTTGACTTTGAAATTCCTTAATCGTGACTCACAGTTCGATCAGCCCTGATTTATATATTGTGACCTTCCGATATCAGATGTCCCAGGGTTTTGCTGCTCTTTCATCCCTAGTTGTTTTCATTTTAACTTGGCTCCCAAGCCTCTCTGTTCTTCGGCTTTTTTTGTTGGAGATTCGTTGCTCATGTTTCAAGACAAGATGATGACGTAGGTTGGAATCTGCTAGTAGAAGACCGTCTTTGTGACCGTTTTCTGAAAACGTAGATTCTGGAGTCCTCCAGGAATTACCTCTGTAAGTGTCATGTCCTGTGATATGTAGTCACCGAGTTCTTATTGCTTATTTACCTTTACTGCACAGTTGGGCATTTTTTTAATGAAAATTTTAATACCTTCAAAGCTCATATAGGATCTTGCTGCTTTTAAAATAAACCTTTTACTTTAGAATAGACTTAGGTTTACAGAGAAGTTGTAAAGATGGTACAGAGAGTTCCCATGTAGCCCTCATGCAGCTCACCCGGATGTCAATGCCTTATATTTTGGCTATACATTTGTTGACACTAAGAAACCAACATTGGTACATTAGGATGAACTAGACTCCACACTTTATTTCGATTTCACTAGTCTACCCTAATGTCCTTTTTCTGTCCAGGATCACATCTGGGATACCACATTGCTTTTAGGTGTCATGTCTCCTTATGATCCTATTGGCTGTGACAGTTTTTCTCAGATTGTCCTTACTTTTGAAACTTTGACAGTTTTGAGGAGTACTGGTCAGGGATTTTGTAAAATATCGCTCAGTTTGGGGTTCTCTGGTGTTTTTCCTCATAGTTAGATTGGGGTGGGCGGTTGTTTTGGGGAGGAAGAGCATGGGCATAAATTGCCATTCTTATCACGTGTCAAGGGTACCTGCCAGCAGATTGACTCATTGCTTTGATGTTGACCTGGATCAGCTGGCTGAGGTGCTGTTTGTCTGGTTTCTCTCCTGTAAAGTTACCCTTTTTTCACCTCTTTCCGTTCTTCACTCTTTGGAGGCAGTCATTAAGTGGAATCAAGCTATGTAAATTATTTGGACTTCTTCTGTATGGGAGATTTGTCTGTTCTCCCTCATTTACTTATTTACTCAGTCATTTATTTATATCAGTATGGACTCAAGGATATTTATACTTTGGGGTATAATGCAATACTGGATTTGCCCTATTTTAATGTTGTTTATCCTTAATCATATTTATGATGTGATTAGTATCTCCATACTATTTTTCAAACATTTTTGTGATTTTCAGTTCATTACTAGTCCACAATGCCAACTCTTAATAGTTTTTAAGAGGTACTTGAACACTTAGGAATTCCACAAAGTGAATGCGCCATCTCTGAGAGAACCCAGGGAGAGAGAGAGAGAGAGAGAGTAAAGCGGCTACTCCCTTGGGACTCGAGAAATAGCTTTGACCATAAAACGGAGTCTCAGTATTTCCCCAGAAAAGGTAGGTGGCCCTGATGGCTACCACTGGAGGGAGTGTAGGTAATGGAGAGGGCTGTGTCGCACCCCCCAGGACTGTCCAGGGCAGGGCCAGAGCCCAAGCCCTGTCCGTTCCGGGGTGGAGGGCTCTGCAGGAGCTAGCCTGTGATCTCAGATGCAGTTTGGGAAAGCTTTCAGGGTAATTGGCCTCATGAAGATATTGTTTATGGGATTTTGATTTCATCTGTGAAGACTGTGTAATTGTATTTGGTTGAAAGCCAGAAAAGCATTATTTGAAAACTTTTTTCCTTCTTTCCTCACCCTCCCCGTTTTTCTCCTGGGTGTTCTCAAATATCAGCGGTAATGTACTCCTTTGCTGAGAAAGAAAGATTGCTATTGGGGATTCAGTGATGAGAGCAAATGAGCGCTGACTTCAGCTCTTACTAGAATTGAATACCCATCGGGAAGCTTGACTGGCGGTGTACGCATCTCTGATAAGTCTTTTTGGGGTATATTTATTAGAATGAGAAAAGCATAAACATTGACAAATTGTATTTTGAATAGAATATTATTTCATCTTTTAAGAACGGTTATATAAAAAGCCTGAATACTGAGTGGGCTAGGTACGGTGTCTGTGGAAACTTTTTTTTTTAATGTGCTTTTATCTGATGAGTAACAGCAGCAAAATGTGTTCTCCTGAAGCAGCTTAGATCAGTCAAAGGCAGATCCTAAGAGGCAGAACATGAAGAAAATCTCGTTAACCTTTCAGCAACATCCTGAAAGATACAATTGCAGACAAAAACGATGCAGTCTTTAGTGACACTTGCTTTTGGCAGTGGGGGGGGAGGGGATTTCAGGGCTTCCACAGGGAATGGAACTACTTTTCACTTTTCTTTGTTCTCCTTCAGAAACTGAAAGCTGTGTTTTCAGCAGATCCCCAGCTTTCCTCTCCTGTCGACAGGCTCTTAAAATTTTAATCTGCATGCGCCTCCCAGGGTTGCGTACTGGATAGCTTCTCTTGCCATCTGTCATTCCCCTAGGCACTCTCACCTGTCCTCTTGGGTCTTTATCTATATAGAAGGAACTTGAACTTGGGCGCTACTCTGCTCAGGGGGCCTCTCTGTTCAGCTTTTGCCCAGAGAGAGCTCCCTCTAGCTTTCAGGTGCTGCTCGGTTGGCACGCCCAGAGCTGAGCTCCTGGGCTGAGTTCCCTGCCAGCCTTCTCCCACCTGCTCCTCCTCTGGTACAGCCCCCCTTTGGTGAACGCAGCACCATGCATTCATTTGCACAAGCCAGAAATCAGGGCGCCCCTCTTGACCCCTCTCGCGCTCCCCACCTGCTGACTCGTCCTCTGATGGCCTCCTGTCTGCATTTTGCAGCTACCCCAGCCTGTGCTCTGCATTCCTACCCACGTAAGGTATCTAAACCATACATCTTTTCCTGTCATTCCTCTCACAAATGGCCTTTTGTGGAGCACCATCCCTCTCGGGATGAAGCGCAGATGGCTGAGCGAAGCGTAGAAGGCCTGCTGGTTTGGGCCTGCTCACCTCTTCAGCTTTCTGCTTCTCACTTTCCCTGGTCTCTCAGCTCACCCAGCTCGCTCACTCTCTCTCTCTCTTTCTTTTTTTTTTTGGCCAAAACCCTCTCATCTTCCCTGGCCAACCCCCTCCCCTGACGACTCTGGGCCCTGCTGCACACAGCGCTGGGCGCCTGCTCCTCGGCTGGAAGGACAGCCGAGGTCCTGTCCAAGCCCCATTCACCTGGTGCCCTGGCACCCAACACCCAGGTGAAGAGCTGCTACGTGAAGGCGTGCAAGCTCCTATTTTTAAAATCTAACTCTTTTAAATCAGTTACTTGTAATGTTTCACATGTTCTTCATAGCCAAGCCCACAAACCATATTTGCCATTGAACCCCAGTACTGATATTAATATCAGAGGTTGTGGTTTTTAAATTAGATTATTGCAATTGGCATGTTTTTTTTAAGAATATGGATTATTAGCTTTGTGTGTGCCCCTTGGGACCTTCTCTGGGGTCATGTGGGCCCCGAGAGGGTTGCAGAATGAATGCATTTCATCATGAGCTTTGTGGCCACAACAGTGGAAAGTGCATTTTTTTTGACTGTCACAGATCTCATAATTTAGGTGTTCTCCTTAGAGTGCAAGTTTTTAAACAGGGTTCTTGGTATATTTTCAAATTATTTTCAAGCCACAGAAAAACTTTTCAGTTTTTTTTAGGTTGTGAATTTTCAGCAAATCTTTAGGCACTTCTTTATATAACTATTTCACTCGCAATTAGAATTAGAAAAATTGTGTAATGGATCAGAATCCTAATTCTGATTTTCAGAGATATTTTTATGTTTCCTAGGTGTATCTTTTTATTGACTCTGGAGTGATTAGGTTCAAACTAATTTATATCTTTACATTGAAAAAGGTTTTGAACCAACTTTAATCATTCCAGGTGTATTTTGAAGCATTAATCTAGAATAAATACAGGCAAAATACTTCATTAATGTTGACTGTCCTGAAACAGAAAGGTGGCATTGGAACCTGGAAAGCTTGGGTATGGTCCATAAATGTGGCATTTCCTGGGCCAGAACCTTAGCGTAGGCCACGGATTACCTTTAGGACAAGGTGCTTAACACTTAAAAGTCTGACATTCAGCTGGCTTTATTCCACATGCTACTCGGTCGCTTGACTGATCACTGCTACTCATCACAATATTTAACAGTAAAGTGACTTCAGGGAATCCGTTCATCCAGGTGTTGATCCTGAGGAAAGAGCAAGGAAGATGCAGCCGCCCAGGAACACTTGCTCATGGAAATAACAACATGGTTATTAAAAGTACATAAAAAAACTTGGTGAGAAGCTTATTTCAGAAAAGAGTAAATGTACCACTGTGAGCAGGAGAGAGAGACTTGGGTGTTTTGCCATTGAGAACTGTGGATAAAATGAAAGTTCCTGTGGCCAGGATTCTCACCTGGCCCTGGTTGGGTAGCTCACTACACACATGTGGGCAACACATTGTTATTGACTCTATATAAAGAGCTCTGCCCAGTGCTCTGCATGACGCGGTGGCATGGCTGCAGGGCTGCAGGAGAGCAGAGCAGAGGCTGGAGTGGTGGCAACACCGAGGACAGAGGCCCAGAGGACGGCTGTGTGGGCAGAGAGGCCCAGAGGCAGAGACCGGCTTGGTGCCTGCAGACTCGCTCTGAAGGGACAGGATTCTAGTGATTGACCTGCCACTGTGGGAATAAAGTTGGGTATGACCCTTTCACCCCAAGAACGTTTTACTGTCATTTCTTTCATTACATTGAATCCATAGTGAACTTGGGGGCTGAAACTCATTGGCAAGACAGGAACCCACTTCTATCTTCAGGAAAGTTTATAGCTTACACAGTCAGAGAGGAGCTGATGTTTGGTCATTTTAGGCTTCTTTGATGCCATGACTATTGTTCTGTGGGTTGCTCTTTGCTCTTCATGATCGGTCAGTGAGACCTCAAAGTACTTTTTAGATGGATCCCAGTATATCGGCAGCAGTATCGTTAAGCTCTATAAAGGCATTCTGGATATGTTGTGACATTAAATTAAGCTTCTTATTGCTGTAGAAGGTGGCAGAGCTTGGGATTTCAAGATTCAGAGGAGAAATATAATTTCCCAAGGCAGTATTCTCTGTCTAGGAACACCAGTATTAAGATAATGGGGTCTCCTGGGAGCTTGTTACTGTAGTTTTAAGTGACTTGTCATCAAGTCATTCATTCATTATTAGAGTCTTCCACATAGGAAATAGGACCCTAGAGTAGTACTGGTCCCCCCCACACCTCCCAGTAAATGTAAGGAAAGAATGTTGCCACTTCACAAATAATTGCCATGATACTCCAGACAGTGTTTCACAGGTGGTATGCTCAATAAAGATGTTTTTGGAACATTAATTTAGGATCGCCTTTGTAGCTGGTTTGTGAATGAAACAAGAAAAAGTCTTTGCTTATGGTAGCCTTTCTCAGTGGTTTCCCCCGAAACAGTAGGATGTAGTTTTATAAAGTCTGCTACGAGCATGAAAATTCTTGGAAATAAAAAAACCCCCAAAACAACCAAGCTTTATTGAGAACTTCCAGTCATTTAAAAATTACTGAGTGATTGTTCCTTTTTTCCCCTCCAAAACTCTTTTTGTAGAATTGATGTTTCAGTAGGATGGCCATAGTTACCTCTGGGCACTGTTTTCTACTGCACACATATATATCCCAGTTTGGGGGACAGGGTTAGTGCCATACCTGTTTTTTCCCTCAGGCCAGTTCCTATTGTTTTTCTCTAGTTTATTCAAGTGTTTCATTCAGAAAACCTGTCTCTGAATGACTTGTGGCTGTTGGACTAAAACTAAATTTCTCCTATAGGAAGGATGACTTCCACCTGCAAAATGTCCAGTGAACCCCCTGCTGCATTTGAAGGTGGCTGCCAGAGAATAGGGTCAGTGAAAGCAGAGATGTTGTGTGTGGCCTCCCAAGTTGACCACCGTGAGAGTGTACATAGTACAGAATTCATATCGATGCCATGCCTTGTACAACGTTGACTTCCACGTTGTTCTACCTTGTGGCTATTGGTTCCTTTAGCTGCCACTAAATTATCGATAATAGAAGAAGTCAGGTTTGACAACAATCCAAACAGTGTCCCAGTTGATAGAGCAGATGTATGTGGTAGGACTTTTTGGTGAAGCATTCTCTGGGATCATGATAAATCACGCTCATGCTAATTCAGTTAATCCATTAACAATTGGATAGAAATAATTGCCCTTGTATTGTACATTATGGTTTACAAAGTTCTTGCAAGTGCTTTGTCCTTACCAGGCATTCTCATTTTACAGATGAAGAAAAAGTTCACAAAGGGAAAACCGTTGAAGATTACAGAGCTTTGAAGCAGCAGAACAGGCACAGAATCTGAGGTGTCCTCTCTCTAGATCATGGTCTACCTTGTATTTATGGTAAAATAGGTTAGAAAACCCTTTTCCTCATTAGATAGTCTGCTCTCTGTGGAAGGAGACTAAGGCTGAGGTTGACATGTGGAAGCAGTTGAATTCTTGAGTAAGCCGGAGTGTTACATGGCTCCTAGCAAAACCCTGAAAAAAAAGAACATGGCTCTTGAAAGAAGGACCCAGAGTTGGGACTTCAATAATATTCTACCGTTTGGCTCTTTCTTTAGTTTTACCCTGCGTGTGGCTCATCCACTGACATTCATCCACGTAATTTTTGAAATAACCTGGAAAATCTGCCACATGCCATTGTAATGTGTGCTGAGAGGTTGCCTTTGGCGCTGGGATGGACGTGCTGTCCGGTTAGCCTGCTTTCTTTGTAATCAGCTATTTTCAGCATCCAGTAACAGAAAGCCCTGTCTGAACCAGCTCAAACAATAAAGAATGAATTATGTCACCTAACAAGAAGTGGGAGGCTGGGTGGCTCTGGATTGGCTTCCCCAGCGGGTGAGTGTCAGCCGGGCTCTTCCTGTCTGTTCCGCGGCTCACCTGCTGCCAGCTCCCCTCAGGGCTGCAGGCCTCACGCCTCGCGGCCTCCCGCTGGAACATCTAAAGGCGGCTTGAGAGAGCCTGCGTCCCGTGCTGCTTTCTCAGGAGCTGCCTCAGCAGACTTCCCTTGGCGGGTCACAGGTCAAAACGGGTCCATGCTGACCTTGAGCCACTCCCCAGCCTAGGGAGGGGGAACCCCTGGGATTCGTTTTGTGGCAGGGTTTCCCAGTCACCAAGGATGGCACTCACTGAACACCCCAGGACTACGCCTGTCTGGGGGGAGGCCAGCCACAGTGTGTGTGTGTGTGTGTGTGTGTGTGTGTGTGTGTGTGTTGCCCACTGGCGCTGTGCTGCGTGAGCACCGTCCTGGAGCGGCAGAGTCAGCAGCGCGGGAACCTGTTAGGCAGGTTCTCGGACCCCACCCCAGGCCTGCTGAATCAGACTCCAGGGGAGGGGCCGGCGATCTGTTTGAACAAGCTCTCCAGCTGATTCTGACGCATGCCCAAGGTTGAGAACCATTGGCAAGGCATTTAAGGCCTCTAAGGAAACACATTTCAAAATACACTTTTGGTTGAAGATTAAATAACGAGAGGCAGAAATGGTCCAGCAGCTAAAACAGTGGGATGGACGTTGGGAGATGGAGGCTTTTTTTCAGTGCTGACCTCTGTCAGTGGCCTGGGATTTTAGCAAACCTAGGATACATGCATATTCTTTTCATGTGGTATCAAGTTTTCACTCGGCTGATTCCATTTTTCTAAAACAGTTCTGTCATGGTTATGGGGATGAGGGTGGTTCCAGGTCCACCATCCGGGGCCACTATGCCCTGGCACGCCTGGTAAACAGGTGGGTCAGGCCATCACAAGTCAGCTTCCAGGGGAGAACTGAGGAACTTTCTCAGGTGTAGTTCATTCATTCTGAGGAAAGTGAATCCGGCAGAAAGCCTTGGCCCGTAACAAGCTCAGTCATTGGGTGGGAGTGGCTGCTCTCAGTACAGGGTGGTGTGTGTGCTCAGATCTGTCTCCTGGCCCGGCTGCCCTCTGGGCACGTGGCGCTGTGTGTGAGAGAGAGGGAGAATGTTGAGGCTGTAGGGGGGTTTTTGGGGTGTGAGGAAGGATATTAGGTAAAAACTGAAAGAAGTGTTCTGAAAAGGCTGTGAGAAGCTGGGTGGGCGGAAGCAGTGAAGATCCTGCCCACAGTGAAGGGAACTCTCCACCCCGCCGGCCCCCTCACCCCCAGCCTGGGTCCGGGATGCTGGCAGGAGGAGCAGGGGTGATGCTCAGGGCAGGGGGCATGCTGGAGAGAAGGAGTGGAATTGGGACAAGGGCCTGGGGTAGCTAAGCCTGTCCTGTGACCCTGAGGCAGAGGGCCTCCCCAACCAAACCACAGGCTGGGGATTCCCTGTGGCTCTTTCCTGGTGCAGGGGGAGCATTTGCCAGCTGTTGGAGGGTTCAGGGACAGCTGGGGGCGTGCAGCACAGAGGAGGGCAAGAGGAAGAAAAACCAAGTTCAGATGTGGTGCATGAGTTCCCCAGGGCTGTCTAACACAGTACCCCAAACTGGTGGCTTAGAAAAACACCTTCTTTCTCAGTTCCGGAGGCTGGAAGTTTGAATCAGGGAGTCCCCTGCCACTCCCTGGGAAATGGGCATGGGAATCCTCCTTCCTTGCCTCTTAGCTTCCGCTGGTTGGCTGGTACCCTTGGCTTTGCTCGGCTGGCCGCTGCCTCAGTCCAGCTTTTGTTGTCATGTGGCATTCTCTCTTGTTTCTCCATGTGAGTGTCTTCTTAGGACACTGGTCATATTATATTAGGGACCCACTCTATTCCAGTATGGCCTGATCGTAACTAGTTCTATCTGCAATGACCCTGTTTCCAAATAAGGTCACACAGTGAGGTACCGGGGGTTGGGACCTCAGGGGGACACAACTCAGCCCATAACGTACAGAGACTTATCTGTGAGCCCTTGGTAGGCATCCCTCACCTCGTTTCCCTGCCTTCCCCTGACTCGGGGGCCCCTAGGAAATGACTAGATAATGGGCTGGCCCTCTGTTAAGTGACTGGCTGTGAATTTTCATTTCCTAGCACTGCACTTAGACTTTGGGTCTGCTGCAACTTCAGACTGCCAGGGCTCCAGGGAGAGCTACAAGCCCCTCAGATGTTCTCACCGGTGCATTGAAGCTGGCCTTTCAGTTGAATGGATTTCATTTTAAAATGATCCCTCTACATATCTGTAAGGGCATACCCAAGGGAATTCTTTATTTTATACACAAAACTGTGAGTGTGGGGAGAAGTGTTTTTTCTTGTGGGAAATAAGTGGGGAGATGGAAGAATATTGCAGTATATACGAAACTTAGCAAATAGGCAAAACCTTGTCATCCAGCCACACTTCTTTGGTTCAAATTCAGAAAAATACAACCAGTGAAACTGCTGCCAGGCTGTGTGTGCTGTGTTGGGTCTGTGTATGTATCTTAAACTTGTTTCATTGCCAATTTAAAGTTAGCAAATGAATACGTGTGGGCTGACTCACACGCAGAAGCAGATTCCGGTGAGCCATTTATTGGTTTGACAGAAGAATCCTTTGGTTGTTTCCTGGAAATGCTTGAATCAAGATTAGTCCCTCTCTGCTTCTATAGATTTTAACTGCAATCATCCAGGTGTATAATGGTGCTAACCAGAAGGAAGAGCTGCTGTAATTGTGAATTTTAACACTTCACCTGTACATCTACTTCAGGTGGGTATATGTCACATCCAAATTGCCTGTTAGTATGACTTCCATGTGACTTAATTATGAGATTCGTGTTTTGGGAAAATCTGATCTGTGATCTGGAAATTGGTTACGGTTGGTGTAATTCATGGGTAATTAGGTGTCTTCGCAGTGACTTCTTTAGTCATTAGAGCAGTGGCGTAATTTGAGGTTGAAATGGGTGAGTGAGGTGGAGAAAGCTTTGCTTTCTATTCCATAATGTTTTAATCCATTTAACCTGGGTTGTAAATTCCAGTTTTGTTTTAATCTGAAAATATGTTGAGGTAGTTGAGATGGGGCTGTATTAGTTCACCACGTTTAGACCATAATTAGGGGAGGAAGGTTACCTCTGCCTGAACTTAAAGTTATCACGGGGCCAGTGAGGGTCCGTTAAAGTCAGGTTGTTGACACTGACATTCTAGATAAAACAAAGTGAGCCTAAAACTTTACAAACAAAACAAACATGACAAAACCGAAACCCAGTTCAGGGATGTCGTGGGTATTGTCCTTGTAGCTCAGAAATAGATTTCTGGCATATGGACCCACAGATATCCAGTAACCTGGTCTCTTACTGAGTTTTCAGGCCTGTCTGTCACTTAAACATACACTATTTACATTTTCTTTTTATTGCTGCTTTTGAATTGGGGATAAAAGGTTTTGAAACTGGAAAAGGAGAGAGAGATGCCCCAGGAGACCCACATACCTGGAGTACTGACCTTGTAAGAGTAGAGAAGGGGGAGTGGGCGGGAAATAAGTGAAATGGAAAACTGGTAAAGAAAGGGCGTAGAGGAAAGAAAACATCTTTTAGAAGGTCGGCATTGTGGGCAATTTTTTGTCTGTACCCCCTTATAGGAATTCTGATCAGGTAGGTGGTGGTTATAGGTGTTAATCATATGCATTTAAATCACCCGTCTTTTGTATGACTGTTTTCTCAGGGATCCATGTCAGTTTTCTGTCCCTCTGTAATCCTGTCGGCCCTTAGTAAGAAATAATTTTTATTCCTATAAGTCTGTTTACGAACATCTTTAAATATTTTGTCACATTAGTCATCCCAGTTTATACAGTTTGTGCATTTATTTGTTAACATTATCGTAAAAGTCCTCTGTACACATTTACTACAGTTACTCTCTGGCTTACTGTTTAGTAGTGCTTTATTATAGAGTGTTACTCTCTGGTAGAGTGGTTTGGTGTGGTTTTCCTAAAGGTTTCTTTTGGTTCCCCAAATGAAGATTTTTAGTATCCAAAGGTTATTTAGACTATTATATATAGTAGGTTAGTTTCTTAAACTTGTATAGCTTTTGGGGTATTTTTCTTGTAATGTCTGGTTTGGCATTTGGCAACATTCAGCACATGCTCTTTCTGCTATAAAATAGAGACCCGAGCAGGAGCCTTTACATACTTCTTCTTACAGTGACTACATTAACTGTTGTTAACTTTTAATTTTTGTGGAAATGGAAGCCCTGCGAAGTTAAGTCTGTTCTGGCCTTCGGGGAGGTGGGCTCGGAGGGGCAGGCTGACCTGTGGCCCTTGGAGCTCTGAGCTCCCAGAGGGGGCGTCTTACTCACATTTGTACGAAAGCACTGCACGGCTAAGTCTTGAACTTGACTCTGCTTGCTGCAGTTTTTATTATACTGACTGTGTGTTCCTTTTGTAGCATAAAAAATTCATTTAGAAATAAAAATATTAATTTTTAAAACTAAGTATGCTTTACCATACTGGTTTTTTGTGCTAACATATCATTGCTTTTTGGTTTGAAGCCCATTGGCTGTGTTTTCTCACTTGATCTGTGTAACCTTGTTAAGCAGAGTTCATCTGGAAAACGGGGAAAAAACCTACATTCTAGAGGTAGAAACATTTAGTGGTGGTGATTTTGATAAGTATTAGCTTATTTAGTTCATAGAACTTCCCAAGAGAAAATTGCCTTAGCTCCATTTTGCTGTGATTGTTAGACTCATGCCTCTCAGGGTTTCAGTTCTTGGCCACAGCTGAGAAGTGTTAGAGCTGAGCCTAGAATCCAGATATCAGGCTACCAGACTTTGAATTGCTCACAGTTTTAGGCGTAATGTCAGTGGCAATGATTAGAAAATTTTCTTGCTCTGCTCTTTTTCTTTCCTTAGTTTTCCTCAGTTTAAGATGAGTAAATGAGAAAAACAAGATGGAATAATACCATTTATTTACATATATTGAAATGTTAAATCATGTAAGCTGGGAAAATGCAATATTGACTTAGCGAAACTGATTATGTAAGAGAATAGTTAAAAAGAAAATACATAAGTTAGCTCAAGGGGGCTGATTGAAATGTCCATGATGATGGTGACTTAAAATTAACATACTGGTTTGATTGTAGATAATTCTTAACCATTGCATGTTTGTACTTAAACTGTTTTTCTCTTGAGTTTGTCCTGGGTTAAAAATAGAGGGAGCTTGTTGAGAATTAGAATTTTTGCTGACCCTTATCCAAATCATTACATTTTCCAAATTAATGATGCTTCACTTGGAGAGATTTTCAAGGAATATTTTGAATCTGTATTACATTAATAAATAGGCACAAAACTTTGCTTAAATCATTGTCTGTGCCTCCAGATTATGCATAAAATATCTCAATTTTACCAGATTGGATCTGGGGAAAACGAATATTCTAGTGTAATCAGTGATGAAGAAGACAATATGCTGGTAATAGGAAACTGGCCTTGGGTGGTTGCTAGAAGTTCCCTGAAGCAGATGGGTAAAACTAGTCGGTTATAAACACGGGCTCTGCTCTCAAGGAATTTTGTAAAAGTTTTAAGAGAAGAAACACATGAAGTAATGTGTGTTTATGAGCTGAGTTTCTAGGTTAGTTCTTTTTACTTCTGTCTTTCCTGGCTTCGTATAATGTTGGGTTGGTGCTGGTGGTGCCGGGTGGAAAGAGCAGTAGAAGGTGGGACAGAGATGGGCGGGTTGGGGAGTAGTGGGTGGGAAGGGGAAGCAGCAGGCGATGTGAGGCAGTTGGGAAGGAGTGGGGGCAAGGAAGTTAAGGATGAGCCAGCTCAGGGCTCTTTCCGTCAGGACCCTAGGTGGTTGTGGGCAGCGCTATGAAATAAGAGGGTGAGACACAGGTGGATGTGGTAATGTTCACTGGAGGCAGGGTATTTTTTCCCAACTCCAAGGTAGGATAGTAGCTAGGTGGCTAACAGATGTGCTTGGAACTGTTAGGCCATCTGGGCTCGAATCTGATTTGCTACTTATTACCTGGTGACTTTGGGCAAGTTGCCAAAACCCTCTGCCTTAGTTTCCCCTCTCTGAAGTACAGGTATTATTAATAGTACCTGCCACAGAGTTTGTTTTAAGAATGAAAAACCCGTAAGGCGGGTAGAAGAGCGCCATGTGTGTGAATGCCCTGGCATTGCCCGCTGGGAGGTTGAGAAGGCTGTCCTTGTCTTAGTGGCGGTGCTGGGGCTGCCAAGATCCTAGCCACAACCCTCCCCGGCTTCCACAGAGAGTCCTTTTTTTGTCTTCTTCTTTTCTGGAATTGTTACATTTGAGAATCCAGAACTAGTGTGGGTAAGGCCAAGGCACAGGGTCTGTATCCCGTCTCTGTGGTTACAAGCCGTGTGATCTTGAGCCTCAGTTTTCCCATCTGTAAAATTGGGACAATAATAGTATCTCCCTCACAAGCCCGGATTAAAGGGGTTACCTGCAAGAGAAACTCTTAGTAGTAGAATATGCAGTTGGCAGTACCTATCACTGTGTGTAGGCTTTAAAGAAATTACACACTTAAGAGTTTCTTAAGGAAATAGGTTAAGTTTGCAAAGATGTGCTTAAAATGATGTCTATCTGTTTATCTTGGGAAAGAATTAGAAACAACCTGTATGTCCAACAGTACATCCATATAGATGATGTAGTAAACCAATGACAAAGATGTTCATTTTATTGAATTGTTCATACATAAAAATTTCAGATAGATGTTCACTAGACTTCCTGTGGTGATCATTTTGCAATATATACAAATGTTGAATCATTATGTTACACACCTAAAACTAGTATGTTATTTGTCAATTATACCTCAGTAAGAAAAGTCAGTTATCTTAAAGGAAAGTACTAATGTTGAGTGAGTGGTTTGGTGCCAGTTTCTCTGATTGGGTTCTCCACATACTGCTTCGTTTCATCCTTGTAAGATCTCTCAGGGATGCTGCTCAAACACGGAACTACCTATATGATGTCGCACAAGAAAACATGCCCAGTCTGGAAGAATACACGTAGAAACATTCGCTGTTTTCATCTGGTAGTGAGATATCATTTTTGCTTATTATGCCGTAAGGTACATTAGAAAATAAGACATTTTGACTTGGGGAGGAGAGGAAACAGACTAAGAAACAGCCGACTGTAATACTTGCTTCAGTCTGTGTGCTGGGAGCCAGAGCAGGTGCCTTCTGCTGAGGTGGTTTTCATCCCAGGGTAGGCTGTCCCATCCGAAGAATGGGAGGTTGTCTTCTCGCAAATCAGGAAGCATGAGGCCCTGGGACGAGGAAAAGCTGTTGGGGAACAGGAGTTGGGGATTGTGAGGTGCCGTCCTGGAGCTGGCAGCAGTAGGCTTTGGGGTGATGTTCTCAACACTGGCTCTGAGGCGGGGTGCAGAGGGTGTGGGGCACCTGCTCTGCCAGGTTCTTTGCCCTTTGGCTGCTCAGTTCTAGGGAGGTGTGAGGGGTCCTGGGAGGGGTGGCAGCTATTTACCAAACAAGTATGACACTGTGCATGTTTATAAGGACGTGGCTATACTGGCGCTTGGGGAATGGACATTAGCCCTGGCTAGAAAAGGTCAGGAGATAAATTCCTAGAGTGCCAGCAAGGTATCTGAATGCCAGCCCATCTCCAGGGTAGTGTAACCGAAAATCAGAAAGGTGGTTGGTGGAAGAGAATCCCGTTTGGAGTCAGAGTATCAAAATAGATTAGGCTGTGGATTTAATGGCTAGGAATTCTTTAGACAGAACCAAACAGTACTTGCCTAGGCATTATGTCAGAAGACTGGCCTAAACTACAATTTCAGAAAAACAAAACAAAGCATTTAAAATCACTGAACACTTTGTTAAGACACAGTTTACTGTATAGGCCTGTATATAGAAGGTAAATATTGGTCTGTTACACTGAGGATGGGAGGCCCATTGAGGCAAAGGGATATTTGCCTTTCAAGAAACACTCCTTCCCAGTCTTATTATAAAGCTGGGGTGGCCACGCATGGCAGGGAAGACTGACCCCAGCCCCAGAGACATCTCACAATGTCTAAATCCCCTCTGCATAGATGTATGTGTGGTATGACCATGACAATGTCACGGTTGTTGCCTCAGTCTTGTCAGTGAATTGATTTAGGATTGGATGTGTATGAAGACAGATTTGAAGGGAATGTTGTTTTGAGGACTTTGTAGTAAGTTTTTCTCACCTCTAAAGTGCTCCAATGAGGATGCGAAGCTGAGGGCATGGCCAGGCAGGAAGAGTCCACAGCTGTGATGATACCATTGAGCTCCTGATCCACCTGGCCTGGAGCTGTCTGTGCCCCAGGGCTTCGGGTCCCGTGAGTCACGTGAGAGAAATACTCTGTTACCTTGTTCTGAGTTAGGCCTCATGCTGCTTGAAGCTGAAGACATCCTGTTCCCTGAGACTCCATAACCCAGTTGAAGCCTTTTGTTTCATAGAATCATCTACCTAGAGAGTTCATTTTGTTAAATTAGGGTCATATATTTTATGTCTTTCATGTTTTTGAAGACATATTTTTGAAGTCTGTTTTTCAGGCAGAGCATTTTCCACGTTGCTGAGTCACATGTCTATTGACGCTGCTTGTTCTGATCTGGAGAAGAAAGTCATTTGTGGGCTGAACTCATAAAAACTGAAGTTAGAAAGTGATGGCAAACATCAGTACATGGCTCTCTCCGTCATAAACTAGTCTCTTTTCCACTCTTTAATACTTATCCATGTTCACAATCATGTATCTCAAAATAAATAAATACATAAATGTTTTTTGTCTTTTTATAGAAAATTTGAAAAATAAACTTGAAAGACTGTACAATAAACATGCAGAAGTACATTGCCTAGATTCTGCTTCTAGTGGCATCCCTAAAGCTTTTCATAGTAAAGGCCAGGGTTAAGCATTTTGAAGTTTTTGGCTCAATAAAGAAAAACATGATGTTGCCTTTCCTGTCTTTTTATTTTTTCAGATTTAAGGCATAGCTCCTTTTCAGCTGGCCTGCCATTCTCTGATTTATGTAAGTTTGAGGGGGCGGGTGGGAGGAGATGTAGGAGGATGCAGAAGGAACACTGTGCATTTGTTCACACACATGCTCCGTGGGTCCTGGATGGAGCCAGGTGTTTGGAGGAATCCTGTGTGGGAAACCCTTCCCCTTCAGCCCTTCTGTGCTTTTGTGCCCCCATGAGGATGAAGAGACTGAGGGGCCCTCCCCTGCTGGAAACTTTTCCTAAAAGTCCACTTTGGGCAGAGAAGCAGGGGTTGCAGCAGCCGAGCCAAGAAGGGCTGAGGCCAGCTTTCCCTGCTCTCCCACTCATTTCCGGTTTGCTGTTTAATCTGAGATCCTGGAACATGTGTTTTAGTGAATTGGTTCATAAAAATGTTTTTTGCAGGATTTGGACTAGAGGCTGGCTGCACATTTGTTAGTATATAGCATACAGGGATAATTGCACTTTGTGTGAATGTGTGTGTGTGTGTGTGTGTGAGTGTGTGTAGTGTATATTTTTGGAGGTGGGTAGGGAGGCAGAGGGTGAATATAGTTATTTTAAACTCTCTCTTCACAAGATGCAAAGTGTTTTCTCCCTTAGTGTTTATGCAGAGTGTGAATAATGAAGAGTTGAGATCTCACTTGGCCCTTAAGGGCAGGGCTGGGCTTCCCATCTGCCCTCATCTTTCTCTGTTTCAGTCACTTTGAGAACTAGTTAGAAGCTGAAAATTGAGAAGTTGCCATTTAGAAGTTTATGCAACATACGCAAGGAGAGTCTCTTCCATACTTTGAAGTTATATCAACTTCAAGCTTTTGCCAAGCTTTCTTGGAAAAAAAAACCCACTGGAAGTAAGAGAGACCTTATAATACTGCCCAGGGTAGCCCATTCTGCATTTGTAGTGTAAGTATGTAGTTTGTAAGCCTGGATTGTTTTCGTGTCCTTTTCTTTGAATGCAGTCTCATGGAGGGAATTTGGGCTGCCTCTCATTTTCCAAAACCTTTATCTGGCTTATCGTAGGCACAACTAATTTTTCTTCCTTTTTTCTTTAGTATTTAAGGGAGGGTCAGACTTGAACTCCTTGTTTCATGGGTCCAAGAGTGCACCTTATAACTTTGAGTGCCAGTCCTGGGCAGTCTTTTTCCCACAGTTAGTGATGCTTAGTTCTCAGGCACTGTAGTCCAATATGATCCTCCTCTGGTGTATCAGTCTGGAAAGAAATCCTCTAACTCTACCAGTGAAGAAATAAGTCTCTTCGTGGTGTCCTTCATACCTGAATATGTAGCTTCAGCTCGTGCACTTGAGATGATAGGGAGCTCCCTACCTCTAAAACTGACTTCCCATTTCTGAGCCTCTCTCACTGCAAAGATGTTCTTTGGTTGTAATTTCACATTTGATGTCTTAGGCCTGCCAGGAGATCCCAGTCTGTCATCTGAAGGCAGCACAACTCTGCGTTCTCTGCCGTGGGACAGTCAGTTCTCCACAGACATGAGACAGTTAGGAAATCTCATCTCTAGGTTGATTATACCTAATTATTTTTTTAACTCTTCCAGGCTAAATCATTCCTCATTTTTTAAAGTTCTAATGTTAACTTGGCCAGAACTTTTTCTTAGGTTATGTTTGGCCAATACTGGATAAAGTGATTCATTTGAGATCTGAATGGTACCATATGTAGTGAATTCATTTCTCTCTGTAAAAAAAAGTTGAAGTGTTTACATTTGGTCTTAATCTCGTTGATTTGGAACTACCGTAACCTGTTGAAACCAAAGAAAAATAAATATACACACACGTGTGTGTGCATGCACATATGTACATTTTTGTTGCTAATTGTGAAAATTGATTCCAGAATGACCACAGGACTTTAGTCTCCTCTCTTTCCCCAAATCTCATTTAATATGTCAGGACAGAAACTTAAAAGGTGGAAAAAGCCCCTAGTGAAGAACTGTTTGAGAGAGGAGCTCTCAGTTGGTAAGACATTTCGAAAAAATTCTGGAATATTGAAAATGGACAAAGGTGGTTACTGATAGAGGAGACAGAGAAAAGCCTACAACATGAAAAAGTAAGAAGGTCCACCAGGCATATTGTGACGTTTCAGCATGATAGAGGTAAAAAACAGATTCTCAGAGGTTCTTTTGAGAGGGTGATGGGGTTTGGGGGAGACCAGGCCATGAAGGAAGAAACCGCAGGGACTTCTGATCAATCCCATTGGATGCCTAACTGAGGATAATGGACTTAGAAGACCCACCTCACGAGGTTGTTGCAGGTATTGAAGTAAGTAATGCATGTAAAGCATCTGACGTATTTTCCAGCACATAGTAAGAACTCTCAGGGTATGTGTGCTGGTGTTGCTACTGTTCTTACCATCACTGCTATGACTGTGATGGTAAAGAAGTGTATCAGGATTAGGATCAGCTTCATGAGATAGGAACCTAGTGGCATAAACAAGATAGCAGTAAATAGGAGAGCAGTTTACCTCTGTACTGCTTCTCTGAGAGGGCAGGGGCAGGGCAGAGCTGCCGTGATAGCTCCACCATCAGGGTTTTGGCGTCTTCCAGCTCCTGCTCTAAAATGACTGCTCATCTTGCAGGATCACGTTCACAGCCCCTCCAGGACAGAGGAAGGAGCTGCAGTAGCATTTGGCCTCCATACCCTCCTTAAAAGTCACTTCCTGGAAGTAGCCCCAAAATGTCAGTATACATCTCATTTCTATAACTTAGTCTTATGATTGCATCTCAGCTGCAAGGTGGGCTAAGACAAAAAGTTGATTCTGCAGCCATGTGCCTAGCTAAGAATTTCTTCTAAGTAGGAAGGGGAACTGTTGGGGTTGGCAGCTGGCATCCTCTTTGTCACAGAAAGCCTTTGCTTATCAATACATTAGATCCTAAATTTCTGGAATATAAGATTTATTTAAACTTTGAAAGTTAACCCAAAGATCCATTGGCATATTAACTTACACTCTGGTTGACATATGAATTATTGTATGTTAAATTAGGCAATAAACCACAAAATCTTTTAATATACCTGAAATGCATTTAAATGGGCTCTGCTGAAAACATTCAGCTTAACATTACTTTTGAAAAGATCAGCAGATAAGGAGAAAATTGGACACTACTGAGACTATCTTGTGAGTCTGGTATTATCAGACATTATCCTTTTGGTGTGGAGACAGTTCATGTAGTTTGCTTTGACTATTAGAGGACACTTGGAGCATTTGGTGTTCATAACCTCTTGTTATTTGATCTCTCTGCCCTGGAAGTGTGTAACTCTCTATGTCACTCCTGGGAAATCTACATCTTAGATTTTTCACATGATTTCCTTCTGGTAGGAGAATAACTTTGAGTCCATGACCCTGTTCCTAGATACGAAATTTCTAGAAAGCCAGTTGCTGCGAAGTCTCATCTTGCTGGATGATCTTTTTTTATTTCTAGTCTTCCTGACCATGTTTATTTCTATTGACCCAAATACTTGAGATTTATTTTTAGCTGGAAAAATGCAGAGATGCCTAAAGTTAATCTTAAACTTGATAAACTGTGCATTAAAACAAGCAAAGACAGAATTTCAGCTTCTCACACTTCACTTGGAGAGTGCTTTCTCACTTAGGAAATTTTTCAAGGACCTTAGCACTTAGCAAATATCCATGTGATGTTTTCCATTGCTATAACTTTCTTGTTTAATTCACTTTTTCCCTTAATCATTTTTAGAATGCAAGGGAATTTTCTCATTTCAGGGATTTGGTTGTTACTCCTTCTTGCCCTTGGAGAATAACATAGATTTTAAACGTAAATTGGGACAGAATTAACGACATTAGATAGGATAGAGTTAAGGTTAAGTGGTGCAAATGGACAACTATTTAAAAGCAAAATGAGTAGATTCTGTCTGAATTACTGTCATTTTCACATTCAGACATTATTTATACAACTACTAGGATATGGCTTTGAAAAATCTGTCAGGGCAGAGTATTAGATAAACTGAGACATTAGTAGTAATAAAAAACATTGGGTATATATTTAATTAATGCCTTAATTTGGTTTTGTGGCCAGAGCCAGGACAAGGAGTCAGAGAACCTGGGTTCCTTCAGCTTACTAGTGATGCTATTTGGGGCAAGTCATATTACTTCTGAGTTTATTTCAACTTCTGAGTTTATTTCAACACCAGCGAAGTAAGGCTAGTGTCAGCCTTACCAGCCTCGTTGCAAGAATGTAATAAGATACTGGTTATAAAAGTGCTTTAAAAATGAGTGAGGATCATGAAATATAGAGTTATGTTAGGAAAGAGTCATAGCTGAGCCTTGAAGCAAAAAAGAAAAAACAAGATTCACTGCTTTTTAATACATATTATTTTCAATATACATATTGAAGCCTTTGCTTTTAAATGTATAATGAAAGCTAAATGTGTTGGTTCTTTGTATTTTTTCCTAAGCAAGAGAAAAATTGGCTTGTTAGAGTAATTATTTTGTTGCTCAGTTACTCTGAGTTGTAATATAAATTTTCTTACACATGATTTTTTTCATTTGTCCCAAAGAACTAGCAAAATGATTCTTTTAAGATTATCAGATTAGTTTCAAAAATGCTTTCCCCCCCCACAAACTGATGAAATTTAGGATACATGAAAATCAGAATTATTGACCTTTTTGCCTCTTCATCATATTTACTGCTGACAACATACCATAGTCAAGGATGGGTGGTGTTCACTTGAATTTCAGCTTATTTTTCCAGAGTAGCCAGGCTTGCTGAGTAGTGACAGAGGTTAGGGTTCCAGGGGAGCATGTAGGAGGAGAGGATGGGGTTAGCTAGGTGCAAGCCATAGGGGTGTAGAGCAAATGTCAAGGGACTTTGGTGGGAGGATAAAGACAATTTATGTGTATTTTATGTCCCATGAATATTTGTGGTGAAATACTAGTCTGTAACAACTCCAAAACTATAAATTCACTTTTTAATTACAATGTAAATATACACATTTGCATATCATTTGAATTAGAATTTGAGGGTGTGTTATGTGCTGAAGGGAAAAAGAAAAATGTCATGATTCTCAGTATTTGGGTTCTCATTTTGTTTGGGAAATGAGTTATAAGCCCAGGACATATTAATGGCGTAAGATAGTGCTATGATTTTATTGCCCATCTAAAATGTCCTATACCATTAAAATGAGTTGGGGAATAAAGTTATAAGAATTCGGAAAAAGGGAGATAATTTGGGATCAGAATGGTGATAGAGGAGCTCGTGAAATAAGCAGGAGAGGGCTTGAGTGGAATGAAAGACAAATGGGGAGTGAGTAGGGCATGCCCAAGATTGTCCAAGGGGACCGCCAGGCCAGAGCAGGGGGCTTGTTGTCATGGGTCAAACATAAATCTCAGATCTGTCCTACCAGATTTTGCTAGCTTGAATTTTTGCCTGAGGTATTAAAACTTTCCATGAAGCCAAAGAAATCAGAAAGAATATTGGAAGTAGATGATAACAAAGAAACAACAACTTCTGTATAGTTGAACTATGAAGAAGAAACACAGAATAGTACCTGATACTATAGTGTTTAAAATGGAAGAAATTTTCTGAAAAGTAAAAAAAATCCAGGTCCATAAAGAAGAAGCCCATCAAGCACCTGGGGAAATTAACCCAAAATAATCTACATGGAGATATATTCTAGAAAAAATATTAGACTTAAAAGAAAAAAAAACCATTCTCAAGGACTCTTTGCAAAAAGATTAAATAATATACGAGGGCAAAAAGAATTTGACCATCGCATTTCTCAAAATGACAGAAAGCAAGGCCATGGTGGAGCAGCATTTTCAAAGGCTCTTATAGAAAGTGACAACCATGAATTTATATCCAGCCAAGACGTCCTTCAGGTCTTGAAAAACAGTTTTTAACATACACAGACTGAGGGACTTGTACACTTGAGCCCTTGTTGAGAGATCTGTTAGAGGATGAACTTCATGTAGCCAGGAAATGACTGGAGAAACTTCAGCAAAGTGACTGAGCCTGAATATTGAAATACAAATATTTTAATTGAATAAATAAGGCTAGCGTTGGAGGAAGGGACAAGGATGGGAGAAAAATACCCTTCCCGGTTACTTTAATTGGAAGCTCTTGGAGGTTGTTTTCTGTTGCACTGTGGGTTCCTTAGAAGTGGATACTGAGATGGGGTTTGGTGGACAGGATATTTATGAAGGGTCAGCACCTGTGGAAGGGAGGGGCAGAAGTAGGATTGGGCAGAGGGAGAAGGAAAACTGCAGTATATGCTGCAAAGCCTCGCCAGCACCACCGGGAGCTCTAGGGTGTTTATGGCCCATCAGAGCTGTCCAGTGCTGAGCTGAAAAGGTCAGGCTTTTATACCCTTGTCTTCACCAGTCACTGGCTGTGGGCTGATGTTTGAAGGGCTTGCTTTTGGGTTGGTGGCTATCTGTAGCTGCGGCAGACCCCGAAGGAGCCAGCTTCTGGAGGCTGTCCACTCAGAGCTCTCTGGGCAGCACATCCCCATGTCTGTCATATTTGCATTTTCCTTAGTAGAAGAGTGTGGTCAAAGTGACAGTTTAGAAAGGTGAAGTTTTTCTCACTGGTGTAGACCTCTGTTATTTTGTGATTCCCTAGAATCTTTTGAACATCCTCTTCACATTTGGATAGTTCTCTGTATTGTGAGTCGTGACTTTGCAACAGACATTACACATCAAAAGCCACATAAGAAGCCATTAAACTGCATTACCCAGCCTCTCTTGCTCTCAGTGTCCAGTTGTGCCAGTTTGAGTGAGATCCCCTAGCAAGATTTAGATTCGGAAGGGAAATGTGAAAAAGTGGCTTGTAGTTTCTATTTGATGGTGTTGGTGGCTTCAGAGGCAGCTCCTGATCACAGTAGGGTGGGGGGGGGGCAGGTTCTGGTTCTGGTGATGGTGGTAGCTGCTCCCTTTCCAGACCACTGGACATTCAGTGTCATTCAGCCTAGATTGTAGGACTGCCATAATGTGGTACCCTGCTGCAGTAAATGCCTTTAAAATGCATTATAGAATGGATTCTGTGATTGGAAGTTAAAACCTGACACACAGAATGGAAGGTGAAGAAACAGCCTAGAGGCTGGGAGGGCAGTTAAAAGACCATGGCATAGTCCAGATAGGAACTAGTGAAGGCCTGAGCTAGCATGGGCTTAGTAGAGCATATAAAAGGATTGAAGGAGAGTACAAAAGAAGGAATGAATCACATTTAATGATCATTGCAATAAGGAAATGGTGGGAAAAACATCAGTCACATTCAGCATTACCTCTGGGGAATGGATTTGGGTGGTGACATAGGGAGGTTTTGGTGTAATAGGGAGGCCAACACACTTTTCAGTTTATACCCTACTGTATGTTGTGTTTACTACATGCATGATTTAAAAAAACCATAGCTTTACCCAGGATGATTAGAAAACTTATAATATTCAAAAATCAAATTTTGGTATGTGTATTATACCTGTGTTTGAACATGTTATTTTTTTCTAATCTGGGAAGTCACAGTAAGTCTAATGAAGGAAGGCTGTGATGACCAGAATTGCCAAGTCAGAAAACTATGTAGATGTTCCATCTGAATCCTAAGTTCAGAACTTGTAAAGCCCAATTACTGAGTTTCTGCTGTGTACCAAGCCCTGTGCTGGGTCCCTTAAATGTTTTCATTTCATTTCACTTAATGCTTTCTTCTCATACCTGTATTGTAGATAATGTTATCCATTAAATAGATTCCCAGGACAAATTAGTATAAATGATGTGTCTCATAGGTTTCCTTGAATTGAGGGATGTGATTTAGTGTTTGATTTAAATGGCATTTTAAAATGAGTTAAAAAGATGGTGTATTTTTATCTGCATAGACCTCTACCACCTATAATGCTTTTAAAATTAATACTACCTCTTTAAAATTAAAGTAGATTAACCTTGGCTTAGCCTACAAATCAGAAATATACATCCCCTCCACAATTAGAAATGAATTTTAATATTTAGATATTAATAGTTCAGCAGTTCTCAGCCCTGGCCATACCTGGGGATTTTTTTTTTAAATTATACTGACTCTACTGGTCACACCCTGAAGTAATTGAATCAGAATATGGGCAGCCAGATTTCAAACTGCACTGGGATTGCTTTTGTAATGGAAGGGCAGCTGCTTTTATGGTGTCCTTGTTTTGATCTTGCTAAGTGGAGTATGATCTGTCAGGAAAGGGATAGCAATGTTCATTCTGTAGAAGGCTAAATTTTTGCTTTAAAATGGAAGCACACCTGATGATGTCAAAGGGTATGAAAACACATCTTATAAATTAACATTTTGAAACCTAACTCTGACTCGCCAAAGAATATGTGTATGAAACAGCCCAAAATAGAATCATACTTTGGGTAATTAAAAAAATTTTTGCTTCCTTGTGTTTCTCTGTCGTTCTCATCTGCCTTTGAACCTGAGGTCTATGCACATAGGAGTCTTAGAGCTGTGGCCCTCAGATCCTAGAGGATGCACACCCGGGGGTACTTTGAAGACTTCTCAAGGGCTATGCAGGCACCTGTTATTTAAAGGCAATCAATTTCAGATTCTTAGATCATGAGTGTAATCAGTCCTAAAATTACCATGCCTGAGAAAATGCCTGTGGCCCTGGTGGCCTCCTGGTTCTTCTTTCACACCTCCCCTTTCAGAATTACATTCTTTAAAGGGAAGACACCACTCTCTTTTGTCCCTAATCACCAGGATGCCAAGCAGAGGGATAATTAAAGTAGTGGTGTGACTGCTGAGAAATTGAATGACTCCAATGACTTGTTAAACGATCATTTCGGAAATAAGTTTCCCATTCTTTTCTTTAAATAAAACTGTAAGAAGACTTAACTGAGTGGTCAGCTGATAAATTTTTAAATATTATACCCACAGATGCATATTAATTACTCTTTGCTAGAAAAGTCTTTCCATTTCCATCTACCTATTTATGTGCCCACATTTTTTCATGCCTACATCTGTAAGAGCTAAACATAATAGATATCATGTGGGATCGTGTCTTATTCCAGTAATAAATAATAATCTTTTACAAAGAATGAACTAGTGGGAGGGAAACTCCCATCTACATCATTAAGATACATATTTGCAATAAAAATTTACATATACTGAATAATTTGTATATTTCTTTTCATCAGTTTTGTCCTTAACAGTGATAATTGTATTTAGCTCAATTTAGAAGAACTTTTAACACTGATTTTTATGGTTAAAGACATAAATATCATTTTTCTTACAGATTATTTGTTGCAGAGAAGTATGATAGACATAAAAGTATATGATGGAATACTGTGGAAAAGTGGAATGGAAAGATGAGATTAAGGAGAAAGGGAAATGGTGTATAGTTTCCAACTTTTAAGGATTTTATTCATATTTATTTATTTTAATGGATGTTGGTGTGTGGGAAATGCTGTGGAATTTGAGTGCAGTAGGTAAGTTTAAAAGATATAGTAGTTTTATTTAAAACTCAATATATACAATATACCAGTGTGGAGAAAGTCAAGGTTCCTATGGCCAGGATTCTCACCTGGCCCTAGTCGGCTGGCTCACTACACAGATATGGACAGTACGTTGTTGTTGACTCTATATAAAGAGCTCTGCCCAGTGCTCTTGGCTGCTGTACAGCTGCAGGACTGCAGGAGAGCAGAGACTGAAGTGATGGCAGTGCAAAGGACAGAGACTGAGACGGCTGTGGGGGCAGAGAGGCCCAGAGGCTGACACTGGCTTGCTGCATGCAGACTCGCTCTGAGTGGACAGGATTCTAGTGATTGACCTGCCACCATGGGAATAAAGTTGGGTATAAACCATTTCTCCCCCAGAATGTTCCATTGTCATTTTTCAGTCTCATTGAATCCATAGTGAACGTGCCCAGGGCTGGAACCTGTTGGAGAGACAGACAGAAGTCACAGTTTTTTAACCATTTAAAATTGCAGTGTAAAAATTTGAATGTTAACTTAAAGATGTGTGGAGTACATAGTTTTTCCAAGTCTTTTTTGTGATTATGCATGTAACAGAAGAGAACCTCGGGCTAGGGCCTGTCATGGGCATGGATAATGAGGAGGGGAGGGTCATTTATTTATTGTTTTTCCTTATTTAAAATACCTGGAAAGATGATATGTTTGGATATTTTGATTCCTTGCAGCACCATTTTAACGAGAAGGATTGTTGGCCAACTTTAATATGGTGTTAAAAAATGCTCATTCTTTCTTTCTAAGATCACTTAATTTTTCCAGGCCCATCCTTCTTCTCTGAGCCTTTGTTGCCATTCTTTGATACCATTCCTGACATCTCTGTGTCTTCTGCCTTCCTCTTGCTCAAGAATCTCTCCTTTTTAAGCTGTTGTTTTAGATATGCAGGCCATTGGCTTTAGCACTTGGTACTCTTGGGTGTTAACTCACCAGTCCGCCACACTCAGGCATGCCCTCATCTTTTGCTGTTTTTCTTTTTTCATCTGTTTTTTTAGCTGTCAGGGAGTCTAGAGAGATTAGGATGCATAATGAAGTAGATGGAGCCCTGGAGGAAGAGTCAGGATATTGTGCGGTTGAATTTTGGCTCTAATGCTAGCAAGCTGTTTGAATTTACAGATAACTTATAGACTGTCATGTTAGCCAAAGGGGTGGGGGAAATTGGTGTTAGCCTTTCTTGTTGCCTTTACCAGAGCACTTTTGTGTGATTAGAGAAAATTGTGAGACTTGACCATGGAAAGCTTATTTCTTTTGTTTTAGGTTTCTGCTGGGTACGATAGGAGCTCTATTCTGTGACTTTTGCGTGGACAGTTTTGAAAAGATAGAACCAAAAGATATTTATGGAATGAGTAAAACAAAGGTTGATACAGGCAGAGAGCATTTCAGTTTGCTTTTTACATTTTGTGAGCAGATTAGTATTGGGAAATGGTGTAGGTATTCTTGTTCTCTTATTTATTCTCTGAGTTCCAGTACTGAGGTTTCAGAAGCTGTCATAACGAAAATAATAAATGTAACACTTGTAACATTGGTCTCCATTCAAACATGGCTTCCTGCTTAAGTCTAACTTCTGTTCTACTTATTTCCCATGGTCAATAGCTAGAGTTTTTGTGTTAGCAACTGTAGAAGAGAAAATTGGCAAAGATGATATATTTGGTGCTTCAAAAGAGGGTGGTTTAAACATCAAAAAATTAAAAGATGCTCTTGTGAAAGTTAATATGGCCCTTAAATATTTTAGCAAAAATTACTTCTGTGTGCCCCCTACCCCATGTCATATCATGCTAATATTTGTCAAGAATTATGGTAACGATTCTCAACTCTTGATTCATTCTATGTTCTTACTGAGATTTAGGGCATGGTCAGGATTATAACAAAATTTGTTAACTATAAAACACTTATTTTCATAGCTTTTATTTTTTAAGATGTGAAGGCCCAGATAAATCTCTCTGTTATTCCTTCTCACTGTTGTGGATTTTAAGTGAATTCCTTCGATTAGCTTTTTTTTAGGTACCAGTTTTCCCTTGGATATGGCATAGTACAGGCTTTGGGAGCAGATATTTGGGTTTGAATCCTAGCTCAGCCCCTGCCCTGGGCAGCAAACCTTGGCCAAATAAATCTGTTCAAGCTTTGATTTTCTCCTCTGTAAAATGAGACCAGTGGTACCTTTCCCAGAGCATTGTTGAGAAAGTTGGTGGCAAAGTGCACACAAAGCATGTAGTGGGGGTCTGCACAGTGGCAGATCCTCTGTGCTGGGACCACACGTCGCCATTCATCATCTCCATGTTACTCTTTCATCTCTGTTGCTTTGCACTTGACATTTGGTTCTGTCGAGACGAAAAGTGCTGCTTCAATGACGAAAAATGAGTCAAGAATATGTAATGACGTAAGGGAGGGAATGGTTCCATTTTCAAAATGGAAGTAGTTGTTTTTAATTGTAAAGGTTATAATCAAAAGAGTTAATTTTTGAGTGCTTGCTGTATGCTAGATATTCTTTAAAGCCTTCTATAAGTGGAATCTCATTTACTCCTTTGAGTAAAATGATTAGCTAAAAACCATTAAGATGGGGGTATCATTACTATCCCCATTTTATAATAAGAAACCAAAGGTAGTATTCAAGCTTGCCCAGGCTGTCATTAAAATTAGGTGTATGTACATACTTTTATCTTATATACTTCTTACTATAAAATATAAAGAACATTGAAACCACCATAGTACAGAGATAGCTACTGTATTTTTTAAAATAACAGCTTTATTGAGATAAAATTCACAATTTGCACAATCCCACATAAATGCACCTGCTAAGGCGTACAGGTCAGTGGTTTTTAGCGCCTTAGCTGTGCAGCCGTCACACTACCTAATCTCAGAACAGTTTCATCACCCTAAAAAGAAACCTCACACCCATTAGCAATCACTTCCCATCCCTCCTCACCAGTCCCTGGCAACACTAATCTCCTTTCTGTCTCTCAAGATTTGCCTGTTCTGAATATTTCATATAAATAGAATCATATAATATGTGATCTTCTTTCATTCAACATAATGTTTTCAAGGTTTACCCACTTTGTAGTATATGTCAGTACTTCGTTCCTCTCTCTTACCAAATAACAGGCCATTGTATGGATGCACCACGCCTTGTCTATCCATTCATCAGTTGATGTACATTTGGAATGTTTCCAATTTTTGGCTATTGTGAATAATGCTACAAACATTGGTGTACAGGTTTGTGTGTGGACATATGTTTTCGATTCTTTTGGGTGTATATCTGAGGGGAATTGCTGGTTCATAAGATAACTCTGTGTGTAACATTTTGAGGAACTGCTAAACTGTTTAAGTGTGTGCACCATTTTACATTCCCACCAGCGATGTACAACTGCTCTGATTTCTTCAAATCCTCACCAGCACCTATGACCCGACTCTTTGGTCATAGCTGTGCCAGTGGGTGTGAAGTGGTGTCTCATTGTCGTTTGGATTTGCCTTTCTCTAATGACAAGTCTTGTTGAGCATCTTTTAATGTGCTTATTGGCCATTTGTATATCTTCTTTAGTGAAATGTTTATTCAAATCCTTTGCCCATTTTTATTGCTGAGTTGTATACAGTAAGGTTTTAATGTATCCTGCCAGAATTTATTTCTATTAATACAGTATATTATTTTTACTATGTATTTTTAAATGGGATTATTTCACACACACAATTTTATAACTTGACTTTTTTGTTTTCCAGTTTTATTGAGATACAGTTGACATACATTACTGTGTAAGTTTAAGGTATACAGCATAATGGTTTGATTTACATTATGTTGTGAAATTGTGACCATAGTAAGTTTATAGTTAACATATATCATCTCATATAGATACAATAAAAAGAAAAAGCAAAAAAAAGAAAAAAATTATTCCTGTGATGGAGAGCCAAAGGATTTACTCTCTCAACCGTTATGTGTGTTGTAACAGCAGTGTTAACTATGGCCATTGTGTTGTACATTACATCTCTGCTACTTATTAACCTTATAATTGGAAGTTTTTACCTCTTGACTACCTTCCTCAATGCTCCTGCCTCTGGTAACCACAAATCTGATCTCTTTTTCTGTGAGTTTGTTTGTTCTAGATTGCACATATAAGTGAGATCATACAGCATTTGTCTTTGTCTGACGTACTTCACTTAGCATAATGCCCTCAAGCTCTATCTGTATTGTAGCAAATGGCAGGATTTCCTGTTCCATTTTGTTTTTAAGGCTGAGTAGTATTCCATTATATACGTATACTAAAACTTCTTTATCCTTTCATCCATGTATCCATTCATCCACATGGTTATGGACAGGCAGGTTGCTTCCATGTTTTGGCTAATGTAAATAGTGCTGTGGTGAAGGAGTGCAGATAACTTTTTGACTCAGGTAATAGGATTTTTAAACTTAGTGTATGGGGACCATCTTTTCACATCTGTGTCTAATTACATCACTTCTAATGACTGCTTTGTGTTCATTATATGATGTTCCATAATTTAGAATCTAATATACATGAGATTTATTTAAAGGGAAAAAACCCCTACCACACTGCAACTACACCTTTGAACACTTGTGCACTCATTTCTTTAGAACTGGAATTGCTGTGTCAAAAATTGTGTGTGTTTTAAAGCCTTTGGAAAATAGTTTGCCCTCCAGAAAGGTTGTTCTGGGTTATAATCTCACGCTAGTTCTTAAGGCTGAATTGCAGGTTTCCCCATAAACTTCCCAACACTGAGTACCAGTATTTTTGTTAATCTTTAAAATTTTTATCTAAGAGGCCCCAGTTGATTTTCTATAAAACTTCTTTGCATTTGCATTCATTTATTAATGAAGCTGATTGAAGTCTTTTCTTTGTCGCCCACCATTGGACTTGTTTCCTGAGCCTGGAGGTTCCCTCCTGTGCCTCCTCTGGGGAGATCTCTGCCTCAACAGCCCTTGATCTAGGAAGCCTGTCCTGCGCCTTCTCTGACCTGCACAGACACAGACACATTCTGCCTTTCTCACTTGCACAGGTCCTTTCCAACACTCTGGAAAGGATCCTGGAGATGTGTGCACATGGTTTTGTTTTCATTAAATTTCCAAAAGTAAGATGTATATTTTTTGCTCTTAAACAACTCCCCCCATCCCAGTAACTTCCAAGGCCCACAAAAGCTGGATCTCCCTGCTTGGGACATGTTAGATGTTCAGAACAAAGTTGAAGTAAATGGAACTGATGAGGTTTGGCTCGTTAGCTTTTTTAACATTTAGTCAAGGAGCCTTTTGTTCACCTGAGGCTTGGTTCTTAGTACGTGCATGAAAAATATGATAACAGTGCAAGGAAAACTGTTTGAAGATTTTTAACAGTTAAGATTGACTGTGGGTGTAGCATGTGTTTGTATGTAATCCTGTGTTCCCACACCTTGTTAACCAGAAGTTGACAATCTGTTTTGTTGCATTCCTGATTTCCTGTGATAACCCAGTCAAATTACTCATTGCCCATAGAGACTGCTTCTTTTTTTTTATTTTTATTATTTATTTATTTATTTTGGTATGATTAATATACAATTACATGAGCAACATTGTGGTTACTAGATTCCCCCCATTATCAAGTCCCCACCACATATCCCATTACAGTCACTGGCCATCAGCATAGTAAGATGCTATAGAGTCCCTACTTGTTTTCTCTGTGCTACACTGCTTTCCCTGTGCTCCTCCTTCCCACATTATGTGTGCTAATCATAATGCCCCTTATTCCCCTTATGCCTTCCTTCCCACCGACCCTCCCCAGTCCCTTTCCCTTTGGTAACTATTATTCCATTCTTGGGTTCTGTGAGTCTGCTGCTGTTTTGTTCCTTCAGTTTTTGCTTTGCTCTTATACTCCACAAATGAGTGAAATCATTTGGTGCTTGTCTTTCTCCGTCTGGCTTATTTCACTGAGCATAATACCCTCTAGCTCCATCCATGTTGTTGCAAATGGTATGTGTAGGGAAGTTGGGTTTCCTATGGCCAGGATCCTCACTGAACTTAAACCACCTGATGATGTAACTGGCCTGTTGCTAGGCTACCGCTTCCACACTTTTAAGTAATAAGCTATTATTGTGCTATATAGAGAGCTCGGCCCAGTGCTCTGGGTGGAAGCAGAGGCGCTAGTGCTCGACCTACCATCAGGAGAACAAACTGCATAATAAACCCTTTCACCCCAAAGAACGTTTTTCTGTCAATTTCTTTGGTCACATTGATACCATAGTGAACTTGCCCGGGGCTGAAACCCATTGGCAAGACAGTAGGATTTGTTTTCTTCTTATGGCTGAATAATATTCCATTGTGTATATGTACCACATCTTCTTTATCCATTCATCTGCTGATGGACACTTAGGTTGCTTCCATTTCTTGGCTATTGTAAATAGTGCTGTGATAAACATAGGGGTGCATATGTGTTTTTGAAACTGCATAGAGCCTGCTTTCTTAACTCTTGAAAGCCTTTACAGTGAGTAGAAGGCTTTTGGAAACCTATCTTTTATGTCATGCACATTTGCCCAACTTGATGATGGGGCTTCAAGGTGATTTGTTTACTAGTTTTCCATACTTCCTAAGCTTACTGTAAGTGTGTATTTAATAATGGGATGAAGAAAACCTAATAAACTTTTTGTTAAACAGAAAATTTCAGAGTTGCTTTTTTGTTTAGCTGAGACTGAAGAATGGGGATGAAAACGCAGCCAGCTTCGTGCTGAGAACCGAGGGTGGGCAGCAGATGTTGGCGTTCACAGGTTCCCTACAGCGAGCTGTGCACTGTGGTCGTAGGATTGAGCCCTGCAACAGGAAAGTCCCCTCATTTCCTAAGCACCTTTGGGTAGCCCTGTTGAGTGCTGCTGAGTATTCCAAAAGACAGTGTTTTGGGTATAACAGAAAGCAGTGACAGCCAGGAATCAGACGGGACATCTATGAGCAGATCCCTGGGGAAAGCAGAATCATGAGAGGCTGAGCTCAGGGTTTGAGGTCTGTGAAAATAAGAAGCAGACACAGTTAGCTGGTAACCTGTTAATGGAATCGAAAAGCATGAAAACATAATACATAGATCAGTTCTTGTCTCAGATTTGATCATCCTGGAGAGAAGGTGTTTGCAACAAGTGTGATGGGTGGGCTGTTGCAGGGTAGGGGCATAGACTAGCGAGGTTCTAGTGGGACATGTGGAAAGGGAAAATTGGGTAAGTCATTGAGAAATTTCCTATTGATTAAAATCATGTGTGACAGTTTCAAAACATAATGACAGGCTTTGGTATATGTTCATTATTAAAATCAGTGGCTTCACTTGGTGTTCAGATACTATTTCCAGTATCCCCAGGATAAATCAGAGCCAGTTTTCAGCTTTTTGATGGCATCTGTGACTCTGGAAGATGCACGTACCAATTATTTAGCTCTTTACTGATAGGGCCTCCTCTGTCCTGCTCCTCATGTCAGGGTGGCACCTGGAAATCCTAGCTGTTGGGATCTTACAGACATTGAGAGATTTTAACTTGTAGTTTACTTGCTGTATTTTAATCTTTCTCACAATTCTTGTGATCAGTTTATATATAGTCTTTTATGTGTAATACTTTTCTCCCCACCCTCCCATGGAGGGGGAATTCAGTGTGTAAAGAGCTTGTTAAGTTGGTGATTTGATCAAATAGCCTTAAGAAAAATAAGTTAGCTATGGGCATTCTAAATGTGAGACGTGGTGGCTGTGAGGGATACATTTTGTTCTTTTCTTAGAGATCTGGTAGGGAAAGTTCTCTGGGATTTCGACAGCCGTTGTGATGTCATGTGTAAATATTGTCTTTTTTCCAGTGAAAGTTGCTGAAGTGACAGAAGCTGAGACAGAAAATTTTGTGTCATAGCATACTTATTTTTGAAGTTGAAGGCTTTGTACCTAAACCCAAATGGTTATGTGGATCTCACTTTTCCTTTCCATGGAGATGGTGAAGTTTTGCCCAAATTTCAGGTGACTTAAGACCATAGGAGAAAAGCTGGGATAAAAGTATGGAGACACTTTAAATTGCTATGGAAAAAGTTAGAACATACTTACCATTCTGACTCTGTTAGTCAACACATATAGAGTATGGAGAATGAGGAGTTTTAAACTTTAATCCTTGGGTTTACATTGGAGAGAAACAACAGGCAAATGTAATTTTAAAGCAGATACATGAATTTAGTACATACTGAATTTGGCCAATTTCAGTGGCAGAGACAAAGGAAAAATGCTCTCCCTGGGGCAGTAGGGTGGATGCTACTACTGTCCCCATCAGAACCGAGGGGCTTCTCAGGCTTTGAGACAGAAACTCACTGTTAGTCTTTAGGAAGATGGCTTCTTGGCTGCTTTCACTTTAATCTTTTACATGAGGACTTTTTGAAGAACCTGCTATACCAAGCGTCTGTTCCATGTAAGAAACAGGGTTAGATGTGATGGACGAATAGGGAAGTTTGGCATTCCTTGACCACAGGGAGTTTACATGCTTATGCACATGAACACAAAACCATCAAAGTTAAGCCTGGGTTGTAAATGCCAAGCAGATGACACGCATAGCAGCCCTCTGCTCAGGGGAAGATTTTGCCAGGAATTTGTCTGGGGGCCCACAGTAAGGACAGCCAGGCCCGCTTCCTCATCTGGGCTAGCTCTGGGAGCTGGGGGCTCTCTAGAGGGTTTGGACGTACATGGCCCATCTTTCTTGGTGCCGGTTTTACTTAATATCTGGAATATTTTGATACTAAAATAAACCCAAAAGTTAGAGCAGAGCATTGAGTTCGCATGCATCTTAAGAATAGCCTTTAAATGCTTTTTGTACCTTAGGCTGAAGACTGGGAAAGCCCTAGATCCACGGTGCAGGTCGTTGTCCTCTGTCAGGCACGGCAGGAGGGAAAGAGGGAAAGTTTGGGAAGCCCTGAGGAGAGAGTAGGAAAGGCCAGCTCCTTGCAGGCCCCTCCCCTTTCCCTACTGGCTGAGTGGGTTTAGGAGGGGCAGGTTCAGGTAGGTGATTGGGGGAAATGGGTGTGCCGGGGATTCGTGATTGAGACGGATTAAAAATGTAAAGAATCGGAGCAGTACTGAAAGTGTGTTTTCTGTAGTAATTGGAAAGCTTTGCAGAGCCTTTCATGGGGCTGCTTGTAGCTTCTGCCATTTCCACTGAGGTCTGTGGGTCCAGCACTTAGAGTGCCCAGAAGTACAGGGCAGGCGCTCTGAGTGTATATGCTGAAGGAACGAGCTGGTGAGGTGACTTACGGTGCACCCTGCAAAGCTTGTGCCCTGCGTGTGGGACTTTAGGGGGCAAGGTGGCAATGGGGAGTCCACACTGGGCATCAGCGCTGCCTGGGTGGGCAATGCACAGGTGTTGGCCACTTTCAGACATGTAATCTTGGTCCTGTTTCTCTGTGTATAGGTGGGGGTGACACCTACTCCCCTGGGGTGGTTGTGAGGTCGGAGGTGACCTGTATCAAGTGACAGCTGTTAGGAATTCAGCTAATGGTGTTGGTGGCAGGGTTGAGGATAACGGTGCTCATATGGTTGGGAGGGGAGGAGGGGACAGCTATTTTTCCAGGGAAAATTTTGGGCCCTGGCCTTGCAGGCAGGACTTCCTCAGTACACGTGTCCACCCTTGATGTTCTAGTTAGGAATTAGATAGTCTCCATGTTAATTGCTAGAACCATTGTGTGTTACCCAAGAAAAATGAGTGTTGTGAAATATTGATGGACCCTAGTTTAGACAGGATAAGTTCCTGAAGACTATTCTTTTCAAAAAAATCCCTTATTTTAACTGTGATAAAGTACATGTAATATAAAATACTTTAACCCCTTTCAAGTGTACAGTTAAGCGGCATTAAGAACATTCACCTTGTGGTGCCACTGTTGCCCTCAGGCACGCGCAGAACTCTGCATCTTGCAAAATCGCAACTCTGTGCTCTTAAACAGTCTCTCCCCATTCTTCCTTCCTGAGCCCCTCACAACCACCCTCCCACTTTCTGTCTCTGCGTATGTGGCTGTGCTAGGCTCCTCACTGAGCGGAATCAGACAGTCTTGTCCTTTTGGGACTGGCTTAGTTCACTTAGCATAATATCTTCAGGGTCCATCGTGCTGGGGCCTGTGCTCTTGGTTGTTGTCTTTTGCTTTTTATGTCCTGTTCTTATTACAGAAGAAATATGTGTTTATTTTACAGTCTTTCCGCAATATAGAGATGAACAGAACCATGCCATAATTCCCATACCCAATGTGGCTCTTGCTGTTTTGGTGAATATGCTTTTATAGTGAGGCTGCATCTTAAAGCAGAATGGCTTAGAGTAGAAGCCTACCTCCACGAGGGTCCCTGGCTGCCTCTGTGGATGTGAGGGTGACCGTTGAGTATAAGTTTTGAATTGAAGGCAAATCAAGTGTTGAGTCTGTACCGGCTGTGGTGAAGGAGCTGGGGGGAGAATGTGGAGTGGCAGAGTGGGAACCTGTAAACTCCTTTTATGAAATGGGACATTCTCACCTTTGAAGCTTGGGCTTGTGGGTGTTGAGTTCCTGTTTTGTGCCCTTTCATTTCAACTT
>JAVSCE010022343.1:0-62239 GCA_032199065.1 Smutsia gigantea | reverse complement strand
TTAGCTGGCAGGGGGTTGCAAAAACCACCTAATACAACCTACTGGTCCCTACAGAGTATCTGGAGCCCCGCCCATCACTGCCTGTGTCCGGGAGGCAGGCCCAGGGCCATCTGCCAGCTTCAAGCAGTGGGGGCAGTGCACCCCACCTCCAAGCAGGTGCCCTGCTTCCAGTTAACTCCACCCAGAGGGCAGGGGTTTCTGGGCAGCCCAGTGCCATCTCTGCTGATTCACGTGGCCCTGGTGGTGAACAATCCAGTCAACCCTTCTTCCCAGGAACTGCTGCTGCAAAGCTCCATCTTTCTTGTCCCCATGGGGTGGCTGGGGCAGGGGCTGCCCTGGGCCTCTCACCTCTGACCAGCTCTTGAAGCAGGTGATGGCCTTCTCACCTGGCACAGAGCCCATGCAGCACCTGCACGGGCACCCAGGGCTCCTGAGACTCTGGGGCTCTCAGCTATCTATGGGCACGTAGTGAGCCTCCTGCCAGGGCTGGGCATGAGACCCCCTGCCCAGCTCCTGGCCATTTATCTTTGCAGCATCCTAGTCTTTCTCATTCTCTCTGTACTTATTTCTGTCTCTGTGTGTGTAATCCCCAAAGTAGTACATCTTATTGTGGTACACTTGAGATATACAGAAAAGAACAAAAGAAATTAAGGATCCCTGGTAATCTGATCAAGAGAAACCTGTTCAGCACACTCCAGCCTCAGTCTCCCTGGTTTGCTACAAGCTGATACCCAGTGTCCAGCCCCCAGCCGCCTACAGAGCACCTAGCATCCTGAGGTGGTAGGATCCCCTCCCTACTCAGGAGCTCAGTGGCCCAAGGCGAGTAGCCAATCATTTGCTGGACAGCTACTCACTTCCAAGTGCCCACTTGGGCCAGACGCCAGACTACCCATGTAAAAACCAGTAGCAAACTGGACCAACACTGTCTTTGTTCTCAGCGGGTGCTGATTGGTTTTCTCTTTTCCTTTGTGATAATCTGAAAGGGAAAGGGAGGCAGAGAGTGAGGAAGGGCCTTGTCTGAGGCCTAGTCCAGTGGGCAAGGTCCCCTAGGCTGTACTTCCATCCGCTTCTTTCCATCACTGGGGTGGGTGCCTTCCATGGCATGCACTGAAACAAGACCATCTGGAGGGTGGAGTACGCAGCTCCCTGTGCCACACCTGCCATTCCCCAGCTCAGCGACTTGGGACCCTCAGTCCCTTCCCCACTTTGAGACTCAGCCCTTTGGGCTATCACATAAGGGCGCAGACTCATTAATCTTCAAGGTCCCTTTCAAGACAAATGGTCCCCGGTGCTACTCTAAATGGCTGCAACTGGAAAGAACGTCTCTTGGGGCACTCTTCTGGACAGAGAGTGCCATGTGGCCTGGCAGAGCAGGCCATGCCGGTCGTGCAGTGCCGGGCCAGCCTCCGTGAGAGCCAGGGCAAAGGTATGATGGAAGCTCTTCCAGATCCTCCTTCTTGGGCAAAAGGTTGAAACAGCTCTGGGATGAGGAAGTGTGGTGAGGGTAGGGTAGATTCCTCGAGCTGCCTGTGGCCTAGGAGGGACATGCTCTGGGGGAGAATGGAGTAGAGTGGGGGTCCTGTGAAGAGTTCAGCCAGGATGGCCATCCCAGCCAATGCCCTGCTCCAGCAGGTCCCCCTCTGTGGACCCCTGCCTCACCCTGTGATTCAGACAATGCAGGAGGCAGGAGGTCTGGCTCCCCACTCCAGGATCAGAAGCAGGCTCCTGTCTTTGCCTTGCCCCCTCCTCCCACAGTTAGGAAGGCTGGGGTCAGGTCCCTGGGTGGGGGCCCCCTAGAATGGGCCCTCAACAGACCCTCCCCGCCAGTCTTCCTCCCTCCTGTCTGCTTTGGCCTGGCCTGGCCATCCCCTTCTCCTGCTTGCCCTGTCCTCCACTCGCTCTCCCCTCGCCAGCCACCTGCCTTGCCACACCCCATCCCCACACCGTCACCTGCCCCACTGCCCAGTGGGAGTGTGTGGTGGCAGGATACACCACTCCCCTGCTTCCCTTTCCCTGCCTCTGCCTCCCCCGCCCCTCCCTGCGGGTGCCCTTGGCTCCATCCCTCTGCTTCCCCTCTTCTCTGTCCTCTCTCTCTGCTCCCTACCCTGCCCTGGCTCTGAGCCTCAGCATGGAGGTGGTTGCTCTGCTGCCCCATGCCACTGGCCAGTGGCCTCCATTCCTTTGGGTGGGCCCAGACCTCCTATGGGGACCTTGTCTGGCCTGGAGGCTGGACAGGGAGTGCCCAGTGGCCACCAGTCAGAGGGCTGGGGCTGGGCATTTAAGGCCAGCCTGCCTTCTCTCCAGATATCAACGGGATCTTTATGGCTTCCTAAAGGCTTTGGCCAGAGAGAGGGTGGAGTTGGGGAGGTGAGGTGGGAGGCCCTCTGCAGGGGAATGGTCTGGACTGCCCTTCTTCCCAGATACTTTTCTTTGTCCAGTGCCCCCCCAGGGCCTTGGCTGCTGGCCTTGGCTGTCCATGCTCTCTCCAGGTCCTGAAGCTGTGGAGAGAGCACCAAGCCACTGTCCTGCCACTCAGCAGCTCGTGCCAGTCTGGCCCTACACCCATCAGGGATGGCCGGGTCATCCTTGGAGTAGGAGGGTGGTGGCGTGGCTCTGTGCACTCGGCCAAGGGGGCTTTCTGAGCCTGACCATCCAGATGGCAGCCTGGTGGTACAGCTTGAAGGGAGGGGTGAGTCCCCAGGGGCTGCTCCCCTCAGCTCTCCAGTCTAAACCATGCAGAGGCAGGCAGATTGGGAGAGGGCAGCCAGGTCTGGAGGTTTGCAGGGGGTGGCTTTGGGGGTATGGGGGTGTGAAGAGCTTCCAGTATTCCTATTTGCATGTGTGCATTCGTATGTGTACCTGTGTGCTCGTGAGAGAGCGTGCACAAACTGATCTTCCTGTGCCCACATGTGTCCCCTCCGATGCCCTCCACAGGGCCTATGCTGGGAAGGGCGGGGCTGATGGTAGTGGCTGTGGAGGCTGGCATGATTCAATGCATGACATAGGGCTCCCCATTGTGGGGGTGAGGGGTGAGGGTGGGGGTGGGGGGAGGGGGTGGTAACCCTCTGGCTCCTCCCCTGGCAGCCTGCTTTCATGCCTTAGGAATGCCGAGGCCCTGGGGAGCAACAGAGGCTCCATTGTCCACCCCTCAGGCTTCCTGTGCCCCTCTGTCCTTTAACCCTCTGGGATCAGAGGGCCCCGAAGGAGCTGGAGGGGCCTGGCGATGTCTGGCCTTTTCCAGATGTCCCCTGCACTCCCTGCTGCCCTTGGGCCACATGTCCTAGGACTGGGTGTGAGAAGCAAGCTCTGATGCATGGGGCCATGGCCTCTTGCTGCAGACGGGGCCCTTCTCCTCTGCTTGGCACCTTCCCTGCACTGCCTGCCTGCCCTGCTGCCTGGGGGCAGGCCCTGCTAGCCCAGAGAAGTGGAAGGTACATTGTCCTCTCCGGCCTGGCCCCTGAAGCCCCGTATAGTACCAGGTTCATTTCCCAGGTCAGGTTTCTGGTCGTGTTCTGAACCTGCTTTCCAGAGCTGCAGGGAGGATAAAGGGGCCAGGGGGGAGCATAGCTTTCAGGCTGTAGGCAATTTGGCTGTAGCACTGGCATTCTAGGGGCCTGGGAGTCTTGGCCCCTGTTCCACTGGGTCTCAGTTTACTTTTCCGCACAAGAAGGGACTCAGTGGTGTCCCTAAGCCCTGACTGGAGAGAGGGGCCTTCTAGGTAGCTAAAGTCCTCTTTGTGAGGAGGCCCTGTGGCCTTTGGTTTCAAAAAGGAAGTCAGAGTGACCCAAGATTCTTGATAGCAGGGAAGGGGACCAAGAAACCCAGGGTGTCCCCAAGCCTGACCGGGAAAGGAGTTCACCTTGGACAGAGTCCTTGGATGGGGGTGGTTTAAAGCCCAAGGCTGACGAGTGGGATGGTTCCCGCTCTGTGCCAAGGTGTGGTGTGGGTCACATCCTACTTCATGGAGCCTCCTTTGCAAATTGGCCGCACTGCCCCATGAATTTGCCTGCCATCTGCCTAGCAAATGAGCCCTTCCCCAGGGGGCAGGACGGCTTGGTGGCCATCCTTGTCCAAGCCTGGCCCCTGCAAATGCAAGCAGGCACACATGCTGGGATGCTTGAGTACCTGAGAGGCGAATGGACTCCCTGACTATCTTTGACAGCTTTGGGAGCCTCCACGCCAGTTCTGTGACCTTGGACACAGTGTTCCACTGCTCAGGGTCTCAGTTTCCTCATCAGTAAAATGGGGATAATGATAGCACCTCCTTCCCCCTGGGGGCAATTTTAAGGATTAAATGAGTGATGTATGTAAAAGTGCTCAGAAGAGTCCCTGGCATATGGGAGGTGCTATCCATGAATTTATCTAATTAAACGGGGCAGCTGACTGTGACAGGAGGGTGGGGGTGGGGTGGAGAAAAACTGCGGGCTGAGAATGGTGTGACTCCCACTTCCTGCCCCAGTGGAGGCCTGTTCTCCTTGCTCTCCCATAAAGGGTTAGCCTTTGTCTCACCCCTTCCACATCCTGTAAGGGGAAAGGTCCATCACAGGTGAGCTGTTGTTGCCTTGGAGACCACAGCCTTGAGGGGGGCTGAGGGCACACTCTCAGGGGCCCCCTTAGGGCCGGGAGAGGCAGGGAGCACAGAATGGACCTGTGGGGGCTCCCACCCAGCAGCCTCTTTTCTGTGTAATCTAAATGACCCATTAGGCTGTGGCAAGCTTTCCTCTCACTTGCCAGCGGAGGGAGCTGGGTTCCATCTCCATGGAAACCCGCCAGCCTCAGCCTAGGGGGAGGGCAAGGAGAAGCGTTAAAGGAACACAGTGAGTGCATGGGGTGCCGGGGATACCCACACCCTCATATATACACCAACTGGCTCAAAGGCCCCCAGCAGCCCTGCTGAGACAGCCCAGGCATGGGTGCTCCCATGCACTTCCCCCAGGCCTGCAAGTATGTGGACCTGGCACCCACTCTGATCATCTCACACACCTGCCCCTGCTCAGGCCTGCTGGGTCACAGGGCACTGCCATTGTCAACAGACTCTGGGCTAAAGGGCCCTCTTGCTGCTTCTCCCTTGGGCAGGTGCATTTTTACTAAATGGCGAAAGCAGAGTCCTCCAGGAAGGACCTGGTTGACGGGCATGTGTGTAATGAGCACACGCAGGTCACTCTTGGAGTGTTCCCATGGTGTGTGTGTCCAGGGAGGAAAGCAGTGGATCCAGGTCTCAGCCTGCCTCCAAGACCTCCCCAGCTCCTCCTCCAAGTCCTCCCACCCCCTATCAGAGGATGGAGGCCTGAGGAGAGGGCTCGCCAGGGGACACAGGGACACAGTGGGGACAGGGGTGGGGCTCCCTCTGGGGTTCCACTGAGCTTCTGCCTGCAGGCTCCTGTGGGCCTGCATGCGGCCACCTCGGTGCCTGCCACGCCCTGTCTGCCTGCACAGGTGCAGTGTGTAAGGCCCAGGGGAGGATGGGACGGCAGCTGGATCCAGTCAGGAGCAACCCCCTTTGCTGTACACTTCCCCGGCACCGTGGCGGGCGCCGGCAGCAGGTGCACATGTGGGGGGGACACTCACTGTGGTGTACGTGGGTGCATGGGCCCCTCCCAGCAGCAACCTTGGAAGGATCCACTGGGGTCCTCTGGGTGCTTTTTCCTCCCCGCTGCAGGGGTCCCCACCTGCTCCCTGAGGGCCTTCCAGCAGGGGCTGCTCATTCATCTTTTACGGCCATCCCCCTGCCCCAGTGCCACAGTAGCCAGAGACCTTCCTCTCTGGCTCTGGCTCTGGCTCTGGCTTTCGGCATGGGCTTTGTCTCTCTGGCCCCGCTTACAGCTTCCCCGCGCGGTGGTGTGCGGGCGCTTGAGCAGGCGCCCACAGCGCTCCCTCCCCCCAGCTCTGGGCCATTTCTCATCAGTGCTCTCTGCGGTGCTCTCACCCTTTGTACTGCTTTTCTCTCTTCCTTTCCCTGCTGCCTGCGTCTCTGTTCCTGGATTTCTCCATCTTGGTTACTGTGGTGGTCCAGCGTCTGTCTTTGTCTCTTGTTCCCTGCCCTGCCTCCCTCAGCCCCACTTCTCAGCCTCTCCTTGCTCCCTCCTGCCTCTTTCTTGCTCTGTCTGTCACCCTTCAGTCTTCCCCAGCCTGCCCCCACCTTCGCAGGCATGGCCTTGGCTCCATCTGTACACCAGCTTGTGGAACAACCCCCCCCCTGCCCCCCCGCCCCTGGAGGTACTGAAGGAGGTGGGGAGGCCTGCCAAGCTGACAACCTGAGCTGCTTGTTTTGTGATTGCCTGAGGAATGGTGAGATCAGAGACCCAGCAGCAGAGCTCCCTGCCAGTTGTCAGGCCTCTCAACCTTCTGGCTCCTCCTCTCTGAGTACCCAGGAAGGTGGGGAAGGTGGCATGGCAAGCTGGGTGGCAAATACCAGGAGACTAAAAGACGTTGCATGTGACACTGTTGGGTGTTGGGGTGGGGCTGAGAGTGAGGACCAGGGGGCTGAGGGTATCCTGTCTCCCCTGCACATACACCTGGGGTATATGCGCCAAACCCTTTTGGGGAGCCTGGTGTTGGACGACAAGGGGAAGAGCTGGCACAACAGCAGCTATCATCCCAGCCAACCAAGCGGAGTGCTCAGAGCACTTGCAGCTCTTCTGCCTCCTTGCATGCAGGAAGGTCCTCTGAGCTTTTCCGCTTTTCCTTGCTAGCTCATACCCCTCCCCTCTCCCTGCTAAGACCAGAGCACTTAGAGCTCCCAAGGTTGCTGTTTGATCACCTGCCTTCTGATCTGAGTCTCCTACTGTTTCCTACAGGCCTTGAGGTTGAGGCCAAGGCCACCTGGGGCCCACCCTGCTTCAGTGCCTTTGTGGGGCAAAGGGGGGGGTAGAACAGGTCCACTGTTGCTTCTCCCTTGTGGGCCCCAACTCCGCTCTTGCAAGTTAGGAATTGGCCATCCATTTGCCACTTCTACCCTTCAAGTCATTCTCTGGACGTTCAGCGGATCCGTGTTGACCCACGGTGGTGCTTCTCCATTTCCCTCTTCAGCTTTGGGTGAGGGAGTTCAAGAGCTCCAAACTGACTGCTGTTTGCCACCATCCATTTTCCTTCCCCAGTCCTCAGGCAGTCTGCCACATTCCCCACTCTTCTTGGGTCTACCTTATACAAAACCAATTTGTGGTTTCTACTTGCTTTCTGACAGGGTCTAGATGCCTTAGCAGAGCATTCTAGGCCTTCCTACCCATTCCTTCAGTGTTCTGGAAGAGGCTTGGTCCCACCTTTGATAAGATTTTGGTTGGCACAGGGAGGAAGTCTGGTATGGACTTAGTGAGGGTATCCAGTCCTGAGCTCCAGCCTCCAAGGTCTCAGTCTCCCAGCAGTCTGCCTATTTATTTATTTATTTATTTATTTTGTCCACTGAGGCATTTTATTTGCATGTATGTATTATATCCCTAGAAAAAGAACCCCAGGACTTTCCCTCCTGTGTGATTTCCTCTTGCTTCTTCATGGTCCATCATGCCAGCTGAGACTGTCAGGACAATGAAACCAAACGGACAGGCTGGGAACAGGTTATTCTGCCATTTTTGTAGATCTTTGAGTTGTACATCAAATCTGGGGCTGATCACTCCACACTTGTTTAACCTGCTGGTGAGGTTCACAACAAGTTTGCCAGCTCTGAGATCATCTGGTTTCAAATTCACTAATGTAACTATGCTTTATCATCACGTTAGAAACCAAAGGATGACTTTGGAGCCTGGCATAATAAGAACGTGGCATTTGCTTTTCTTTTTGGCACTGTTGAGGCTCTTGAGAGTGTTAGCCGGTCATTCATGCACGCCGTCATGGTGGCACAGAAAGAGCCCGGCAGCCTGCTCTTGCCCCTTCTGTACTTTCACTGCTGGCCTCTTTTCCACACACACCCCTGTTTGGAATCAAGCATTCTGTCTTCTTGGGGGCTTCCCTGTCCATGACTAGAAACCCCCCTCCCCTAGGCTGCCAGTCTTCAGGGCTCCTTGCATGCATGGCTGGTGTCATGTGGGCTTGAAGTGGACACATCTAGCAGTTGAACCCTGAAGACAGAAAAAGACTCAGAAGCTGGGCCTGCCAGGCTTTCTAGAGGTGACATAAATACTGTCCCAGAGCTTTCCCTGACCCTGGCCTGTAACATCTGGAAGAGGGAAGGACATAGTTGCCTCTTGGCCCCCCTCCCCTGGGTGGGGGGCTCAGAGACAGCAGAGAAGTGCTTTCCTCCTTCCCTCCCTCCTGCTACTTCTTAAGGGAAGGTTTCCTTCTCCCTTCTTTTTTTCTTTTCCTCAACCTGTTCTTTGAAATGTCTCCTCCTACTTGGGTCCCTTTCCTCCCTTCCTTATCCCTACTTCCCAAGTCCCCCCACCCCCTGCTAGCTTTTTAGGCTTGAGCAGCAGCTAGGGATCAGTTGGCTCCGAAGCCCACAGCAATGACTTCGACAAGGTTTCTCCTCTGTGTACATGTGCATACATACATGCTTGTGTGCGCACATGAAGATAGTGGACATGAGAACTCATCCCCCACAGATATGGACACACAAGAAGACACACACACACACACACACACACACACACACACACACACACACACTTCTGTATGCACACAGCTAGCAGATGCATGTGTTGATTCCCCCACGCACACATACAGACACACACTCATGAGTGCACCCAGGGAAGATACAAGTGTGCTCCTGCACATACACACGCAACCACATAAATACTGATGTACACATTTGGCCACATGCAGATCCACACCCACACTCATGCCCACAGGCACCTGCTGGCTGGCACATTGAGTCACACATGGAGATGACATGCAGAGCCGCCTGTGGCGTGCTCAGGGGAGCTGATTGGGGCAACAAGTTGGTGCTGTAGAGGCAGCTGGTGGAGAAGGCACAGAAAGTAGGAAGGGAATGAAAGGGAACGTGGAGGCCCAGCCTGTGCTATGTGTCCAGGTTTCTCCTCCCAATGAAGGGGGCAGGGATGGGGGAGCTGGCCATCCGGGGGCGGGGCTAGGGGCGGGGCCAGGAGCTTGCGCTCTCCCAGATGTTAGTCACTAACGTCCCTTCGTTCTCTCTCTTCCCCGACCCTTCCCTACCCTCCTTTCCTCTCCCAGTGCCCACACCCCCGGCTCCCGCCCCAAGCCGCCCACCAGCCCCTTTGCGTCCGGCTGGAGCCTGAGCCGAGCCCGGTGCCGCCGGGAAGATGGCCGTGGCGCTGAGGTACTTGTGGCCTCTCCTCCTGTGCAGCCCCTGCCTGCTCATCCAGATCCCCGAGGAATGTGAGTAGCTGGAGGGAGCCTTCGCACCTCCCTTCACCGCCGCGCTGGACTCCTCTATCTTCTTCCTCCTCACTGTCTCCCGGTTCCAGACCCTCACCCTTTACCCTTCCTTTCCTGGTCTTGGAGTGGGCAGGAGGTACCTAGGACGTTGGGTACCTTGAGAGGACAGGGTGGAAGATGTGGAGCGCGTGAGCACCACGGACAGGGAACAGAGGCATGGGCGGGCTGGGGTGGTTTCAGCACCAGGGACAGAGGGCCTGGCTGCCTTAGCCTCTTCAGGTCTCCGTGGTCTCCTTTGGCCTGACCCACCCACCTCCCCCAGGGGTGTGGTGGGCAGGAATGGGGCCGTCCTCAGTTCTCAGCTACCTTGGGTGAAAACCTGAATTCAAGACTGCCTCCACTTCTCAGTTGAACAATTCTATCTTGGGCCCTCGGTAACCATGTCTGTGAACTGAGACAGGACAAGAAGCTTTGAAAAGGCCCAGCAGCCTTCTGGATCCTTAGGATTTGATGTATAATTTTGGGGGGGAGAGGAGCTGCTGGAGCATTGTATTTGTTGGGGAGGTTCACGGTAGGTGTGTGTGTGTTCAGGAGTGTGGCTGGAGGGTTGTGACTGAACGTGAGTGTTGGTTTATGCTTGTGAATTGGACAGACTGTATATTTATGTGTGTGGTTGTGATTGACTAAATGTGGATATTCCTGAGTCTGATTTTGACTTCCTTATGGGTAAGTTTCTGAGTCACTATAACTGTTACCTATTGGTCAGGTTTGTGAAGGTCTGCAGGTATTTGTTAACATTTGATTCTAGTGGGTCATATGTGCACATGAGTGGGGCCATATGTGAGTGGCCTGTTTGAATATGGAGTGTGTGTTACTGTGATGGTGTCTTCTCTTGAGTGTAAACAGATGTAAACACACTGCTGTAAAGGGCATGTCACAGGGTAGCATTTATGCATCTTGAACCTGCACCTTAGTAGCTCTCATCCCTTCCCAGCACACCTTGCCACCTTTGACTGTGAGCCTGGACCCAGAGGAGGCTAGTGTCACTGAGAGAGGAGCTGGGGGCTGGGGGTGGGGAAGACTGTCCATGCCAGGAATGGGACATGGGCTGGAGGAGGTGGGCTTGGAAGGCACCTGGCACTAGGGAAGCAGCAAGGGTTTAGGGGAGGTGGAGCGGCACTGATGTGACAAAGGTTGGGGATGCCCCCTTAGATACACACATGAAAGCCCATGCACTCACACCTATGCAGACCCCTCAGCAGCAGACACATGTGCATGCACACGTGGGGAGACAATGAGTCCCCTGTATCCGACAGAAATAAAGAATAGACAGAGACCCCAAAAAGGTTCATGGGAGGCACACGGACGCAGACACACACATGAAAATGAGGGGTTTAGACCCACAGGAACAGTCATGCACACAAACACGGGGGCAGGTGTACACTGACTGCAAGCATGCACAGACCCGTCAGCCGTCCTCTGCTGAGACACACCCATATTCAAACACAGTGGCAGACACTCACAAACATACTGCTGCAAACCTCAAGGCATCCACACAATGGGCCTAGACTCACACCTTTGCACATTCTCAGTTGCTTTTCAGGCCTTACCCTGGGCATCAGCCTGCCCTGCTACCACATGGGCTGGGCCATCTGGCTGGCTATGTCTGTGTGTAGAGGGGCAGGGAGAATTCAGAGAACGTCAGGAGTGAGGAGAGAGAAGTAGGCCAAAGACCACAGCAGCTCTGAGGCTGCCCTGGGCACTGGTAGGCACTTACTGACCCTGATACAGCGTGGTGGGTGGCCTGGTGCCTTCCTATTAGAACCTGTCCTCCAGCTGGAGCTCTTTCCCTCCTTGGCCTCTCTAGGCCCCTTTGTCTTCTTTTCCTGCTTCCTCCACCCAGTTGATTTTCCCGTCCTGTTGTCCCTGTCATTGGCTTTTGCTCTTGGGCTGTGTGCACTGGCCCCTCCCAGCTCAGAGGTCTCTCTGCAGTATCCCCAGGGAGTCCCTTCCTCTCTCCTGGGGTTCCTTACATTGAGGCCTTCTGCAGAGACAAAGCTTTCAGTGACAGCCCACTGCCCCCTGCCTACCCTCTCCCCTCTCCTTGCAGCCATCCTGGCCAGTGCTGGGGTGAGTTCTGCTGTAGGGGCAATAGCTCTGGCCCCAGCCACACAGAGCTTGGCAGCAGGCTGGGAGGAAAGGAGGGGAGAAACCGGGGACTGGCATCAGCCCTGCTGGCAATGGAAACTCAGATGCAGTGGGGCCTTTGGGAGGATTTCTCGGGGAGGGGACAGCTGGGCTTTGAAGGCTGGGACTGGGTAATTGAAAACACTGAGCTGTACTAATTGGATTATGAGGGAAGTGGGCTGCAGCAGGGGAGGGTGCCGTGGCCACGGGCTGTCTGCCTCCCAGCCTTCCCAGGCATCCTGGATAATGTGGGAGTCAGTTCTCCAGATCCTGCCAGTGGGGTGCAAGGGTCTGTGCAAAGGGCACTCCTTGTTAAAGGGCCAGATTTCTCCCTGCCTGCTGGAGTCTTGGCCTGGTTCCCCTGGCCATCACCCCTGTCTGGGCCAGGTGTTCAGGGCTCTGTCCTGTTCTTCTGGGTCTTGACTTGCCATGGCTCCAGCCCAGCAGGGACCCTCATGTTACAGGGCCGTAGCCTCCTCATCCGCCTTCCCATTCCCCAGGGGGTGTGCATACACTTACTTTTCCCCCTGCCACCTGGGCTGCGTGTCAGCATTTCTCTCCACTGTCTCCCATGCTGCCTGGATTTTGAAGATGAAGGACACCATGGTAAGTTGGAGAAGGGTGGGAGTGTTTCCCAGAAGGCCAGAGAGGGAAAGCACATGGCAGCATGTCCCCCTCTGCTTGTATGCCTTATGTCCTGTGCGGTTGTCTGGCTCTTGGGTCCTTGTCCTGGGTTTCTTGGGCTGCAGGCCTGCCTCAGTGTCCCCCTGTCCCTTGTGGCTTTGTCATGCCTCTGCCCTGGCTAGGTTTTACTCTCTCACTCTGCACGTTTCTTCCTGGTGCTGTTTTTCTCTCTGCTTCCCTCTCTCCCTGTGAGGGGTTTGTCCTTGGTCTCTGTCTCTGGCTTCTGTTGTCTTCCTTTCACACTGTGCCTGTATTCTTTTGTGCCTTCTGTTGCTGTTTTCTCTTGGTTCTGTCTCTTTCTACATCTGTGCTGTGTCCCTTTCTCTCCCTCTTTTCACGTCGCACACCTCTGGCTGAGCTAGTTGGTCTCTCTAGCTCGTCCTTCCTCCGCCCCCAGCCTCATAGCCGTGTGGCCTCTAGGGGTTCCAAAGCCTGCTTCCCCCGCAGTGGGATGGGGGTTGAGGCTGTGATGCCAGCCAGACGCCATCCTCACCATCACTCTCTGCATCCCATCCCCAGTGATGGAGCCACCTGTCATCACAGAACAGTCTCCACGGCGCCTGGTTGTCTTCCCCACAGATGACATTAGCCTCAAGTGTGAGGCCAGTGGCAAACCCCAAGTGCAGTGAGTGATCTTCACTGTCTAAGCCTTGTTGATCACTGACCTCAGCCTCCAGTCCTCATTCCTCCCGGGCCTTCCCAGCTTCTGAACTCAGATGCCCTAGATGTCCCTCAACACCCTTGGTCCTTGCCCTGTCCCAGCCCATCCCCAGGGGCCCTGGCTGCCTGCACCCTTCCCTCTAGCCTATTCCAGCCCCGTTGCTGGTTCCAGGGCTTTGGGCCTCTGAGCCCTTTTCTGCCCGCAGGTTCCGTTGGACTCGGGATGGCATCCACTTCAAACCCAAGGAGGAACTGGGTGTGACCGTGCACCAGGCGCTCCACTCCGGCTCCTTCACCATCACGGGCAACAACAGCAACTTTGCCCAGCGGTTCCAGGGCACCTATCGCTGCTTTGCCAGCAATAAGCTGGGCACTGCCATGTCCCATGAGATCCAGCTCATGGCCGAGGGTGCGAGGCGCCACAGGGCTCAGGGAGGGCCTGGGGCACATCAGCCTGCAGCCCCCTTCAGCTCCACGGCAGCCTCCTCCTCCTTCCTTAGCCTGTCTCTTTCTCTGCTGTTTTTCCGGTCATCACCCTCTTGCTTTCCCCATCTTGTTCCTCTGGGCTCTGCTCCAACCTGACCTCGAGGGCTGAGGCTTGTTGACCTGCTAGGTCCCTGCCCCTGAGTCATTGCCTGGGCCTGGGCTTCAGGCCCCTTTCCAGCTCGTGGGTCCATCTCCTTCCCCATCACTCTCAGGGCATCTGTCCCCACCTCCCCCATGTCTCCGTCTCCTCCTCCCTCTACTTGTGCTCTCCTCCATCCTGCTCCCATCTCTCCACCTCTGATCTGGCCTCTCTGTCTCCCTCCTTCCTGCCCTCCCATTCTGTCTTTATCTGTGTCGCCCTTTCCCTGGGGTTTTTCCTTTGCCTTCCACCCTCCCTGAGCTTTCTGCTTCCCAACCACATGCCTCTCCCCTCTCTGCCCCTCTGGTTACCTTGGGAACTGTTGCCATGGTTTCTGTGTCAGGATGATGGAAGGGTCTGTGACTCCCACATCCTTCCACAGCTCCCTTCCCCCATTGCTGCACCTTAGCCTCCTCCCACCCCTCTTCATCCCTTCCTCCTCCTCAGGGTGAGAGCTGACAATCGCGGAGGGTTAACCCTTCACAGTCACCTGGTCTCCACCCATCTCTGCATGGAGTGCCAGTCTCCACCTTAAGCCCAGAAAAGACCCCTGCCCTTTATGTGAACTTCCTCAACACCAAGCCCCCTTACTCCCTTGGCCACCCCTCTTCCTTCCACTGCCCTGCCCTACCTTCACCAAGAAGAGTTGGGACCCACTGTGCCAGCCTCTCTGTTTCTTCTAGGTGCCCCCAAGTGGCCAAAGGAGAATGTGAAACCTGTCGAGGTGGAGGAAGGGGAGTCAGTGATTCTGCCTTGCCACCCTCCACCCAGTGCAGAGCCGCTCCGGATCTACTGGATGAACAGCAGTGCGTGCCCACAAGGGGCTGCCACCTGTGGGGAGGGTGTCAGTGGGCATGTCTTCCTGGACAGGGGTCCTGACCTCTGCCTCCTTGCTCTCCCACCACCCCACAGAGATTTTGCATATCAAACAAGATGAGCGGGTGACAATGGGCCAGAATGGCAACCTCTACTTTGCTAATGTGCTCACCTCGGACAACCACTCAGACTACATCTGCCATGCCCACTTCCCTGGTACCCGGACCATCATTCAAAAGGAACCCATTGACCTTCGGGTCAAGGCCAGTGAGTCCCAAACACTGATACACCCCCCCCCCACCACCATCCCCGTCTTGTCTCTCCCAGGCACAGCCCATCTCATAGATCAGACAAACCTCAGGCTTCCTTAACTTACAGCTTAGCTCCCACCTTCTCCTTGCCTAGATCCCTTCACAGGTGGCAAAAACAGAAATGAGGCATTCCCTTTAACAGAGAAAGAAACTGATGCCCTAGGGGCTTGCTGGGATGTCCAGGCCCACCCAGACTGGTAACTTCATGGGTGGAAGGAGGAATGGACTATGCCACCCACTCCCTTTCTCTTCACAGCCAACAGCATGATTGACAGGAAGCCACGCCTGCTCTTCCCCACCAACTCCAGCAGCCACCTGGTGGCCTTGCAGGGGCAGCCCTTGGTCCTGGAGTGCATTGCTGAGGGCTTGTGAGTCTGGGCACCCTGGGTGGGGTGGGGGCGGGGTGGAGAAAGGCCTCTGCTGACGCTGGGGCTGAGCACCTTGTTCTCCCTCCCTCTGCTCTCCTCCCTCGGCCTCCCTGCACTGTGACCCTGGGCAGCCCCACACCCACCATCAAGTGGCTGCGCCTGAGTGGCCCCATGCCAGCTGACCGAGTTATCTACCAGAACCACAACAAGACCCTGCAGCTGCTGAACGTGGGGGAGGAGGATGACGGCGAGTACCGATGCCTGGCTGAGAACCCTCTGGGCAGTGATCGGCATGCCTACTATGTCACCGTGGAGGGTATGGCACAGGGGAGGGTATGACGACCCTCCCACCCTGTCCCATTGCACGGGCTCTGCAGAATGACCTCCAGGGACGGTGGTGTGCAATGCTCCCTGTCGCAGGGGCAGGCAGGGTCTGGGCCACAGGCTGTGGGCTCAGGGCAGCTCTCCCCTTCTCACAGCTGCCCCATACTGGCTGCACAAGCCACAGAGCCGCTTGTATGGGCCAGGAGAGACTGCCCGCCTGGACTGCCAAGTGCAGGGGAGGCCCCAACCAGAGGTCACCTGGAGAATCAATGGGATCCCTGTGGAGGGTGAGCAGATCCTGAGCAGGGGCAGAGAGCATGGGGAGCCCCAGGGACTGTGGGGGTGGAAGTGGAGGGAGAGGAGTGGCCTCAGTGTGGTTCACTGCTGTGCCCTGGGCCTGTGGGGCCCACCTGCTGCTCACACAGAGCTGCCCACGGACCAGAAGTACCGGATCCAGCATGGAGCCCTGATCCTGAGCAATGTGCAGCCCAGTGACACGATGGTGACCCAGTGCGAGGCTCGCAACAGGCATGGGCTCCTGCTGGCTAATGCCTACATCTATGTTGTCCGTGAGTGCGCCTAGCCTGTCCCTGTGGCCCGCCACACAAGGCCACCAGACCACCGTAACCAGCAGTTGATCCGTCCACCATGGGGACCCTTCAGCCCCTCCCTTGGACAGCCTCTCAACAGTGGAGTAGGGAGCATAGACGAAGAGCAGAATCTTGTCACCATTTAAAGATGAAGCAGCCTCTGACGCTGGTCTGGCCCACCCGATGTCACTGGGAGAGGCTCCCCCTGGCGAGGATGTGCCTGCCAGCCCAGTGGCTTCTCTCCCGGAGACTTGGGGAAGACGAGGCTGGGCTAGAAAGGCTTTTAGGAAGACAGAGCCTGTCACTGTGGTCTTGAATAATTGGTAGAACTTGGGTGCCCAGAACAGGAGGTGCATCTGAAACATGTCCAAAGGCAGAGAGAAGCTCAGACGGGGGCAGAGCAGGACACAGGGAAGCAAGATGGGTGGGCTAGAGTTAGGATGAGGCCTGAGAATGCCTGCAGGGGTCACTGGCAGGTTTGAATCTGTGAGCCCTCCTGGGAGAGGCTCTCTCCCAGCCACACATGGGTGCTTGCCTAACCCTAAGCCTGGCCTGTCTCCTGTGATCGCTCCTCCCCCAGAGCTGCCGGCCAAGATCCTGACCCCAGACAATGAGACATACATGGCAATTGAGGGCAGCACTGCCTACCTTCTATGCAAGGCCTTTGGAGCTCCTGTGCCCAGCATCCAGTGGTGAGTGTCCACACCATGGCAGGGGGCACCTCTAAGCCACCTTCTGGCCCAGGGAGCCGGGGACGGCAGGGGAGTCCTGCCCAGTGTGGGTCTAAGCCAGGCCCACCCTACTCATGCTAGGCTGGACAAGGAAGGGAAGACTGTGCTACAGGATGAACGCTTCTTCCCCTATACCAACGGGACCCTGGGCATCTGGGACCTCCAGGCCAATGACACCGGACACTACTTCTGCCAGGCTGCCAATGACCAAAACAATGTGACCATTGCGGCTAACCTGCAGGTCAAAGGTCAGGTGACCTCCACCCCACTAGCTGATGTGATTAGCATGGCCTCCAGGAGGCAGGGTCGGGAGGAAACCATAGTGACCCTGCCTTCCCATCATTGCCCTCAGATGCCACTCGGATCACACAGGGGCCCCAGAGTGCAATTGAGAAGAAAGGTTCAAGAGTAACATTCGTGTGCCACGCCTCCTTTGACCCCTCCTTGCAGCACAGCATCACCTGGCGTGGGGATGGTCACAACCTCCAGGAGCTTGGAGACAGTGACAAGTGAGTACCCGGCCCCAACCTGGGCTCAGTGGAAGGTGGCAGAGTGGGAAAGGCAGAATGTCCAGACCTCGTGGCCTTTCCATGGGGGCAGTGCCCTTGCTTTGAGGGGGAAGGTTCTGGCAGGAGAGCGAGGGGTGGGGTGCAGAGCACAGATGGTGGGAAATGTTTGGTCCACTGGGAGCAGAAAGACAAGTGTGCCCTGCTTCACCACCACCAGATACTTCATAGAGGACGGGCGCCTAGTCATCCACAGCTTGGATTATAGCGACCAGGGCAACTACAGCTGCGTAGCTGGTACTGAGCTGGACACGGTAGAGAGCAGAGCAGAGCTCCTGGTGGTGGGTGAGTCCCATGATGCTACTGGGCTGGTGGTCTGGAGGCGTAGGGGGACACAGGAACCTACGGCCCTTTCTAGCTGGGAGTTGTCCAGAAAATCCACCTTCCATGGCCCTCAGGGAGCCCTGGGCCGGTGCCTCAGCTGGAGCTGTCCGATCGTCACCTGTTGAAGCAGAGTCAAGTGTACCTGTCCTGGAGCCCCGCTGACGACCACAACGCTCCCATCGAGAGTAAGAGGCCCGAGCATGGCACCACCTGCCACCCCTGCTAGCCTTCCCTTCTCTTGGGTCCTCTATCCTCCCAGGAGCATGGCTTGGGCACTCCCTCGCTTTCTCAGAGACCGCCAGACTTGTACCCCGATTCCCCCTCCCATGCCACACACCAATTACTCCATTACTGGTTCACTTCTTGCCAGAGTATGACATTGAATTTGAGGACAAGGAGATGGCACCTGAGAAATGGTACAGTTTGGGCAAGGTGCCTGGGAACCAGACCTCCACCACCCTCAAGCTGTCACCCTACGTCCACTACACCTTTAGAGTTACCGCCATCAACAAATATGGCCCTGGGGAGCCAAGCCCGGCCTCTGAGACTGTGGTCACACCTGAGGCAGGTGAGCCACCTGGGACAGCCTTAGCTCCAATGCCCTCAGGCTCTGCAAGCAGGGCTTGGAGAGACGAGTGCCCAAGCTCCTCTGTGTCCAGGGCCAGCGGGAGCCCGGGACCAGGGTTCCCTCAGGGCTGCCGGCTCCTGGCCAGTGCCTTCCTTGGTCCTCCTCAGCCTTCACAGCTTTGGCAGGAGCCCACAGCCTTGATATGTTAACCCGTTGCTTTCCAGCGCCAGAGAAGAACCCTGTGGATGTGAAGGGCGAAGGGAATGAGACCAGCAACATGGTCATCACTTGGAAGGTGACGGGCCCTGGGCTGAGCACGCCCTGGACATGGGGCCAGGGCCCAGATGCTGGCTGTTCCCTCTGGCTGTGCTAGGGGCCCGAGGACGATGGGATGTGAGGCTGGGCTGTGGGCAGGTAACAGGAGGCGGGTGCTCTGGACCAAGAGCTCCTCTTCTGCTCGCCCTCTCCAGGCGCTCAAGTGGATGGACTGGAATGCGCCCCAGGTTCACTACCGCGTGCAGTGGCGCCCTCAGGGGACACGGGAGGCCTGGCAGGAACAGATCGTGAGTGACTCCTTCCTGGTGGTTTCCAACACGCCCACCTTTGTGCCCTATGAGATCAAGGTCCAGGCCGTCAACAGCCAAGGCAAGGGCCCTGAGCCCCAGGTCACCATTGGCTACTCTGGAGAAGACTGTGAGTATCGGACTGGCTCCGCCCACACTTGGAACGAAGCCTGCTGCGCATGCATGGCCCCTCCCCCGCTCCCAACTCCCCCAGCCCCTACCCTCCCAGGAGTGCGTTTTTTTAGGAATAAGGGCATTTTCTTAGGGGACCAAAGTGCCATCGCGAAAGTCCAGAAACTTCCCATCCACACAGCGTCCTTATCTAGCTGGCAGCCAGTATTCCCACTGCATCGCTCAGGGCTGACTGCCCCCAGTCCAGGGCTCAGTCCAACATCTGCATCAGGTCTAGTTGTCTGCTTCTTCACGTCCCTTGAGTCTGGAACCTTACTAGAGGTTAATTGTGATCACCCTGTCAAACCCTTTTCTGATACGCCTCTGTGTAGTTACTATTTTCTTCCTTGCAGCTAATAAAGACTGCAGGGAGAGACCCTGAGACCATGCCCTCACCCAGCTCATCAAACTGCCCACCCCCCATATAGCACCCGCATCCATCTCGCTCCTGTGGGAGGGTTCTGGGCTGGCCTCAGGGTGCCACAGGCCCTCATCCATGTCACCGGCTACTTCCAGACCCCCAGGCAAGCCCTGAGCTAGAAGGCATCGAGATCCTCAACGCCAGTGCTGTGCTGGTCAAGTGGTGGCCTGTGGACACAGCCCAGGTCAAGGGCCACCTCCGGGGATACAATGTAAGGGTCCAAGGCCTAGGGGCTAGGGGGATCCCCAGGGTGAGGTGTGGGCCTCTGTCAGTTGCCCTCCCAGGAGTCCTTGGGTTGGGAGGAAAGGGTCCTATTGAGGACAACAGGAAACATGTGCCTAGAGGTCACTGCTGGACACCTGCTGTCCCTGTGGGGTCTCCTGTCCACCTACAGGTGACATACTGGTGGGAGGGCACTCAGAGGAAGCACAGCAAGAGGCATGCCCACAAAGGCCATGTGGTCGTGCCTGCCAACACCACCAGAGCCATCCTCGGTGGCCTGCGGCCCTACAGCTCCTACCATCTGGAGGTGCAGGCCTTTAATGGCCGGGGACTAGGGCCTGCCAGCGAGATGACCTTCAGCACCCCAGAGGGAGGTGAGCCCTGCACCCCTCAACCCTATCTCCACCCCACCTCCCCACCCCAGGGCAGCCCTGGGCAAGGACCTGCCACTCTTCTCTATACCCCACAGTGCCCAGCCATCCCGAGGCCTTGCACCTGGAGTGCCAGTCAGACACCAGCCTGCTGCTGCACTGGCAGCCCCCACTCAGCCACAATGGCGTGCTCACTGGCTACGTGCTCTCCTATCATCCTCGTACGTGTGTCGGCCCCGAGCCCCAGCCCAGCCCGACCAGGAGGGTGGGCTGAGATAGCACCCAAGCAACTCCCCATCTGTCCTCACAGTGGATGATGGGGGCAAGGAACAGCTGTCCTTCGACCTTCCGGACCCTGAGCTGCGGATGCACAACCTGACCAACCTCAGCCCCCGCCTGCGGTACCGCTTCCAGCTGCAGGCCGCCACAAAGGAGGGCCCTGGCGAGGCCATCGTGCGGGAAGGAGGCACCATGGCCTTATCGGGTGAGCTGGAGGGGACTGAGGAAGCCCCAGCTGGCAGCTGGGCCCAGGAAGGTGGGCCTTGGGCTCCCTTGAGGTCCCACACCCTCCTCTCACTCCCCAGGGACCCCGGATTTTGGCAACATCTCAGCCATGGCCGGCGAGAACTACAGTGTGGTCTCCTGGGTCCCCAAGGAGGGCCGGTGCAACTTCGGGTTCCAGATCTGGTTCAAAGCCCTGGGGGGTGAGCGTAAAAGGGGCCCTGGGATGGGGCTAGGGGTGGTGTGGAGCCAGGGTGCTGCTGCACTCCCGCTCACCCCTGCAGCCCTCTCACCCGTGCAGATGAGAAGATGGGTGCTTACCTCCCACCGCAGTATGTCAGCTACAACCAGAGCTCCTACACACAGTGGGACCTGCAGCCTGACACCGACTACGAGATCCACCTGCTCAAGGAGAGGGTGCTCCTGCACCAGATGGCTGTGAAGACCAATGGCACCGGTGAGGCTTCCCTCTGTCCCCGGCATGACCACCATGGCACCGGGCCTGTTCTGGGCCCGGGCTCATTTTGCTTCTTCCCAGAATCTGGGTCTCCCTTGGCCCATGGCAGCGAAGTCCAGGCCCCCAAAACGGCCCCTTTCAGTACCCTAGGGCAATCCCTTTCACAGAAAGGCCTCCCTGCCCTGACCCGGGGGGGGGGGGGTCCCTGAGACGTCGATTCCAAGCACACCTCAGCCCCAGGCCACCACTTCCCCTGGCCCTCGCCCGCCCCGCCTGGTCCGTGGGGTCAGAGAGGCTGCGAGCGGGCTCCTCAGGGCGGCGGGCTCCTTCCCGCTGTCTCCCCGCAGGCCGCGTGAGGCTCCCGCCTGCCAGCTTTGCCACCGCGGGCTGGTTCATTGGCTTCGCCAGCGCCGCCATCCTGTTGCTCCTCGTGCTGCTCCTCCTGTGCTTTATAAAGCGCAGCAAGGGTGGCAAATACTCAGGTAACCCCCAATCCTGGGGCTCGGATGAGTGCAGAGCAGCCACAGGCCACCCTCCCTCCCTTCTGTGAGACCTCCTCAGGCCCTGAGCCCCTGGCAGGATGATGTGGGCATGCTGTGGGTAGGCGGGGGCCCAGACGGCACCAGGCCCACGACGGGTGAGCGGCACACCCTTGAAGGCTTCTTGGCTTCTGAGCACTGGGGTGCTCAGAGCCTAGGGGAGAACCTCTCCCGTGTGTTCCACCTGGGAATGGGGCCCCGTGTCCAGGGACAGCCTAGGGTGGGAGAGGAAGCTGGGCCCTCTCTGTGTGTCTCCAGTGAAGGATAAGGAGGACACCCAGGTGGACTCTGAGGCCCGGCCGATGAAGGATGAGACCTTCGGCGAGTACAGGTGAGCTGGGGCGGGAGCAGGGGCTGGCCAAATGCCTGGTACGACCCTCACTTTCACATCTGACCCTGTCTCTCTCTCTCCTCTGTGCTGCTGGGTGACATCAGGTCCCTGGAGAGGTAAGGCAGGGGTGGTGGGAAGATACTGTCAGACCCTACCACTCTGTCTGGTCTCTGCAAGGGCTGACAGCTGGACAGGTGCCTCTGTCCAGCTCACCTACCCTCAAGGAGCCAGGCCCTGTGGACCCCCCCATGCTGAGTGCCCACTTGCTCTCTCACATCCCCCAGGATCCTGGGCATGCCCACCCTTTGCCCCTCTGGTGGTATGCATATCACTTGCTGTCCCGGATGTGTCAAGGATGGAACCTCTTTCCCCAGTGCATTCAGAGCACATGGAAGGCAGGCAGGCAGATCCTGGGCCACTGGGGCCCTGCCCCGCCCCACCCTGCCACCCCCTCCAGGCCTCTGCCCACAGGCCAGACCTTGCCAGCTCTTGCTGGGTTCTGCTGGGCAGCCTCCCACTCCCTCCTGCCCTCTGCTTCTACAGTGACAACGAGGAGAAGGCCTTTGGCAGCAGCCAGCCATCCCTCAACGGAGACATCAAGCCTTTGGGCAGTGATGACAGCCTGGCTGACTATGGGGGCAGTGTGGATGTCCAGTTCAACGAGGATGGCTCTTTCATTGGCCAGTACAGCGGGAAGAAGGAGAAAGAGGCCACAGGAGGCAACGACAGCTCAGGGGCTGCCTCCCCCATCAACCCTGCAGGGACCCTGGAGTAGTGGGGTCCAGTCAGGCAAGGACAGGCAGGGCCACAGGGGAGTCAAAGGCCAAGCCCCCTGAGCCTGAGGACTGAGGCCCTTCCCTCTTCCCACCAGGCCGTGGCCCCACCCTCTGGCCCTGGGTCCAAGGGAGTCTTGAATTAGGGGCAGAGGAGAGGAACTCAACTGCCCCTAATCCCCTCCTGACTACCTGGTCCCCACTTTATTGCCAAAACCCAGCTGCCCCCCTTCTTGGGCACACACTGCTTTGTTCTAGCTCGGGAGCGCATCAGCCACACATCAGGTGCCCCCTGGTCAGCCTTTGGGCAGAAAGAGGCCATGGCTGGGGTGGGAGGAGAGGGGGTGGGCATAGCCCCAGAGGGGTCTCTCAGACGCCGCCTTGTGGGGTCTCCTCAGGACCAGGGTTGGCACCTCCGCCTCCAGCCACAACTTGGCCAGCCTGGCTGGGACTGTGGACAGAACTTAGTGTCCGCACCATCTGCTCCCTTTTCTTTGCCATCTCTGCTCCAAGCAGGATGGGAGCTGGGCAGGCTGGCCACCGGTGCAGAGGAGGCCATCTGGAGGGCCCAGAGTCCCCACCTGCCGGTATCACTCTCCATCAGTGCCCCTCCTCCCGACGCCCACCCCGCCCCATGGCCGGCTTTCAGGAGCTCCATACATACACACGCTGCCTTTGGTACCCACCAGACAACATCCCAGTGGCCTCTGTCACTGCAGGGTGGGCACACCTCCTCCCCACTGCCCCTGGCCCAGCCTCTCCCAGCCTCCGTGGCACCCCAGGACCCCTCAGCAGTCCGGCCCACCCCCAGTCTGAACAGTTCCCTTCCTCAGCCTCTCCTGCCCCCCACCTGGGAATGTAAATACACCGTGACTTTGAAAGTTTGTACCCTTGCCCTTTCCCCATATGCCACTAGTGTGTAGGCAGATGTCTGAGTCTCTAGGTGGTTTCTAGGTTTTATAGCAATTAGCTTTGATGATCCTATCCCAGGAAAAATAAAAACAGACAAAAAAAAAGGGAAAAGGAAAGATTGGTTGTCCAGCTGTACTGTGCACCTGCTCAGCAGCCAAGGTCCCCTTTGCTTGGTCTGTTGATGAGCCCTTTACAAAAACCAAAAGCATATATATATGTACATAAATATCAGAATTATAACAGGCAAATAAAAACCTGGAAACAAAGAGGAACTGTTGCCCTTTTACCGAGCACAGCCTACAGCCCCCCCCAACCCTGCCATGTCCCATACTGCAGTGGGCACTGGAGCCAACTTCTCTGGGCAGCCCAAGACCGTGCCAGCCCGCCCAGCAGGCCTACTCCTTCCCCACCCTGCCAGGCCTTGTTGCCTGCGCCTTGCTTCTGCTGGCCTCCAAGGCAGCGCCGGGCTCTCACCACATCTGGGCCCCTCATTCCTGCAGCAGGGCAGGCGTGACAGCAGAGCATAGCCAGGGCCCAGCCTGCTCCCTGTCTAATGTGAGAAGGAACCTGCAGGCGCCAGCCTGGCTCTCTGCTGCAGCTCACTGTGCAGTAGGCCTTCCTGCCTAGTCCTCTCAATCAGTAAAGTGGCCACAACCATAGGCAGACCCACCGGGATAGCCATCCTGCCCTGGGAATTCCTAAGTCGGTTGGCTCACTGGCTCTCCCAAGTGAGGGTCCTGTGCCTTCCTCCCTCTCCTGCCCTCTGTACTCAGCCCACACTTCATCTTTAACTGGACAAGTAGAAAGCGGCAGAAAATTTCCCTACGTTCCCACCGTCAGATCTGTCCCGTACGGTCCTGACCCTGAACTCGAGCCTTCTGCTACAGCCCACTGAGGTCAACCCCCACGACCTGGAAACCAGGTCACACCACAGTGACCCACTCAGGGACTGTTCTGCTGTCTTCCTTCTGTTACCTGTATCTCTGATGTTTTCTTTCCCTGTTGATCAGTCCAATTAGCAAACACGCTGTAATAGCTTCCATCACTAAGAACGCCCACCCCTCACACCACATGCCCCTCCAGCATGCTCCATTTCTCTGCTCCTATGGAGAGCAAGCCCCTTAAAACTTGTCTACGCTCATCCGCACTGTATCTGCACCCATAGCAGCAACTGCTTTGTTGTCCCTTCTATCAGTCTTCTTGTTCTTACATAACAATAGAATTTTGCTCAGCTGAATATACATTTCCCATCCTCCTCTGCAACTAGGTGGGGCCAGTGATGGAGGAGTAACTCCTCCTCGGATGATAAAAAAAAATCAAAAGACTTGTAGAGCCATTTTAGGTTTACAGAGAAATTGAGCAGAGTAGAGAGCTCCTATATAGATTCCCATATAGTTCCCTGACTGTCCTCAGCATTTTCCTCTTATTAACATGTTGCAGTGATGTGAGCCGTTTGTTACAACTGATGAGCCAGCTGTGATCCGTTACTATAATTGACTCAAGTCCACAGTTTACATCAGGGTGCTCTCTTGATGGACGTTCTGTGGATTTGGGAGAAGTTATAATGACAGATCCACCTTCACAGAATGATACGGAGTAACTTCACTGCCCTAAATCCCCTAAATTATCTTTATTGAGGGTTAGCATGCATGGGATAAAGTGCACACCTGAATTTTTACCTGTGAATCCACCACTCAGATCAAGCTGTAGAGCATTTGTGTCACTTATGATGTCATCCACGTGGTTATATCAGTTCTTCCCTCCTGTTCCTTGCTGAGTAGTAGCCGTTGTATGGATGCACCACAATTTTTTTTTGTTTGTTTTTGTTTATATATATATATTTTTGCTGATATATTCAACTTTATTGCTTTTCTTTCTTTTTTTTAAATATAATTTATTTTATTATCATTAATTTACAATTACATGTGCAATATTACGATTATTAAACTACCCCTTCATCAGGTCCCCCCCACCAACCCCATTACAGTCACTGTCCATCAGCGCAGCGAGATGGATGCACCACAGTTTACTTATCCATTTTCCCATCGGTGGACATGTGGATGATTGCCAGCTCTGGCTATTCGGGGCAAAGTGGATACATGCAGTCCTTCCTCAGGGGTATATGCCCTAGGAAGAGAGTTGCTGGGCCAGAGGGTGGGTATGCCAGTTACCAAGCTATTGTCTCCCAGGTCACAAACCCCTTTGGTGTCCTCTGCTTTGTGATCGCAGGAGTGCGGACTCTGTTTGGCCGTACTCATGTTTTGCTGGCTGGCTCCATCTTAGGCTCTGCTAACAGAAGGTGTTAGAGGGAGACTGCAGAGCTGGAAGAGGAAGAAAGGATGTGATCCTGCTTGTAAGCATCACCCAAGCAAGTCTTCTCCTCCCGAGCAGCAAGCAGTTCATTTCCATGGCACCAGCTGAATGCAATTTTCAAATTTCACAACACGTACACAAACGGCTTCATTCATCCCACCTCTGAGACACCAACACTGGGCAGCCAGTGCCCCCTCATCAGAGATCTGGGTCCCAGTCCCACTGGGCCCTCTCCTAAGCTCAGCACTAGCTAGGCTGGCCCACTCTTGAAATTGCTAACTTTGAGGAGTTGCAGCCCCTACCAGTTGTTCCAGCCTCAGGAGCTATAGAGTCCACAGGGCTGTTGTAATAAAGGACTGCAAGCCAAAGGGCTTAAACAACAAAAATGTATTGTCTCCCAGTTCTGGAGGCCAGAAGTCCAGGATCAAGGTGTCAGCAAGGTTGTGCTCCCTCTGAAGGTGCTAGGGAAGGATCTGTCACTGGTTCTGCTTCTAGATTGGATCAAGACTGAGAAACATAACAAGAGTGTGTAACGAATCATATTCCCAAGGAGGGGCTTTAGGGATTGGTTTGTTTGCATCTTTGACCTTGAAAGCACTGCATAGTGTCAGGGCTCCACTCCTGCCCACCTACTGCCCTGTCTGTCACATGAGAGATATGGAGAGGCTGGGAATTCAACTGACACTGGCATACTGAGCCTGCCCAATTAAACTCTGTGTTTGATTTTCAACAGTGTCAGCCCTATGGCTACAAAAAGTAAGATAATTTTTAGTGCTGCCATGGAAACTCTCTGGTGCCTTGCAAAGGGACACCTATTCTCCTCAAGACCCACTGCAACCACTCCCTTTTGCCATCGGACCCATAACTAGGGTCCAATCTCAGCATGCTCCAGGGGGAGGCACACACTAAGATCCAGGAGGAAACAGCTTACACACCAAAAGTATAGCAAGATTTTTGCTAGTAAGTAGTGGCAGAAACCTGGGAGAATATATGTGGGAGTGGATTCTAAGGATGTTACACCAAGGAGGATGGAATGTAGCACTGAGTTGAACACAATTTATTGAGCTCTGAACATTTACCAGACATTCTATGTTTAATGTTAGCCCACACAGCTGGAAGGGACTCTGACAGCCTACTTGGTTAGTTGACTTAAACTGAACTCAGCTGTGACCTAAATTCAACGAAATCAAGATACCAGAATGACCCTGGCTTGATGGACAGGAATGAGCCCAAAGGTGTAATTCCTAGGAGGAACTGCAGAGATTAGTGCCTTGAACCTGAAAGTTGCAGTGGTAATGATATCTCTCATGTCCCCATTTGTCTATTGGACCCTGTGCAGAAGGTGGATGGATCTTGGAGAATGACAGTGACTCCAATTTTGCCACTGCTGTTCCAGATGTAGTCTTTTACTAAAGCAGTGCAACACAATTCCTGGCTCCAGGTATGCAGCCATTCCCCTGGCAAGTATTTTACTCTATACCAATTTGGAACGTCTGCTCAAAGCACTTTGTTTTTACCTGGCAGGGCTGACAGTACACCTTCAGAGTCTTGCCAAAGGGTTATGTCATCTCTCCTCCTCTCTGACATAATACAGTACTTGGAAGCTGGTTGTCTCACTGTTCCTCACAATATCCACTGCTCCACTATGTTGAGGACAACATCCTGATTGAATCTGAGGAGCAAGGAGCAGAAAGTACTATAGATGTCTTAGTAAGACATATGCAAAGCAGAAAGTAGGAGATGTGCCCCATGAAAACTTAGGGAAGTACAGCCTCAGTGAAATTTCTAGAAGTTCAATGCTCTAAGCCATGTAAACATATCCTCTTTAAGATGAAAGACAAATGCTGCACGTTGCACCAACTACCTCTAAAATGAGTGTTTGGCAGACTCTTCTGGATTGTGGACTATGTATCACATATAAGTGTGCTACAATGACCCATTTACTGTGTAACTCATAAGGCTGCCAAATGTGTGTGTGTATGTTTGGTGGTGGGTTCGGGGGAGGACCAGAGCAAGAGATAACTGCAGTGAATCCAGTGCTTCTGGTTGGCCTTGTGACCCAGCAGATCCAATAAAACTCAAAATATCTGTGGAAAAGTATTGATACTGTGTGGAGCTTCTAGCAAGCACAAATAGTCTGCAGTCACTGTGCAGACCCCTAGACTTTTGTAGAAAACTATCCTCCTTTGGAGGAACAGATTTGGCTTGCTATTGGGCCCTGATAGAGACTGAATTCAGGACTACACATGACCATGTGACTTGAGTTTTCCATCAGGAATTGGGTGTTTTTCTGACCAATCAAACCATCGATTGAGCATATGCAGCAGCATATTTTAATGAATGCAAATGGGATTTTAGAGCTAGAAGCTCAGGTGGTTTCAGAAAGCACAAAAACACTGCAAGAGTAAGTGGCACCCATTCCTGCAGCACAGCCTCCTCTCTCTCAACCTTGTCTATGGTTCCTGGAAGTTTTCATATGACCAGCTGACTGAGTTACTTCCTTGTAACTCAAGCGTGGCTTATATATATGGCTCTGCCCAATCTGCCAGAACTAGATGGCTACAGCATTACATTACCACTCATAGGTGACCCTAAGGACAGTGGCAAAGAAAAAGTCTTCAAGTGGGCAGAACCTTGAGCAATACAGCTGATTGTCCTTCTTTTAAAAATATTTTTTCCAGCTTTGGGATATAATTGACATATACCACTGTGCAAGTTTAAGTTCTACAATCTGATGATTTGGTATGTGTAAATCTGTGAAATGCTCACCACAGTAAGGTTAGTTAACACAACTTTCACCTCACAAGAATTACTATTTTGTTGCTGTTATGGTGAGAAGATTTAAGATCCACTCTTATAGCAGCTTTCAAGTATACAATACAGTATTAACTATGGTCCCTGTGCTGCGCATTAGATCCCCAGAACTTATTCATCTTTATAACTGGAGGTCTGTGCCCAACATCTCCCTATTTGCCCCATCCCAAAGCCCCTGGATAACTTTACAATCTAGTCTCTGGGACACAGAATACTCAAGTGGGACTATGATTTATTTAGAGGAGAAGTTACCATCATCAATACTGTGGCTGTCATTTGGAGATGATCACAAAGGCTGCTGGGACTTTGTGTCTCTCCTCTTTGGGGAGAGGGTGGAAGCACACTTTGATAAAGGATGCTGCTATTTTTCAGGCAGAAACATAAACTTGTCACCATTGCTGATCAAAGTTCAAATACATGTAGAAGGGTTTGTACTGATGCTGAAAAGCCAAAGGGGGTAGCGGGGGACCTGTGCCATATTCGGCTTTGTGATGCTATTGCTGGGACTTTGCAACCACATTTCTTCCTTGGCTCTTGGCTCTCTGTTAGGTCCCACCAAGTACAAGGGTCTTTCTCCTTCCTGTTTGCTTTCTGTTCCTATTGCTGTCACCCAGCCTTGGCCCTCAGCCTGACAGCAACAATTGATTTCCATCTTCAGCTAATTTCAGCATCCTCAGAATAGGTCAGGGGACTCCGCTCCTCAGAGGATGGAGTCCCAAATCTATGTGGCCCTTCCCAGAAGCCTCAGCAGTTTCAGCTGCAGTCATTCAACACCCTGTCCTCGGGGTCTGATTTCCAATGTAACAGGACCCTTCGTCTGAGCTTCAGGCTCATAACCCAACCCCTTCCATTTGTTCTCTCAGCTCTGAAGGTGAGAGCTGCTTCCTGCAGTTGTTTTATTTCCCTTGGTGACATCTATTCAGCCTTAGGAATACTTCCACCTATAACAGTCCCTCCAAAATGCCCTGTAGAGGTGGTTTGTGGGAGGTAAATTCTCTCAGCTTTTGCTTATCTGAAAATTGTTTAATCTCTTCAAATTTAAATGATAACATTGCCAGGTAGAGTATTCTTGGTTCAAGGCCCTTCTGCTTCATGCATTAAATATATCATGCCACTCCCTTCTGGCCTGTAAAGTTTCTGTTGAGAAATCTGATGATAGCCTGATGGATTTTCCTTTGTATGTGATCTTTTTTCTCTCTCTAGTTGCTTTTAAAAGTCTGTCTTTTTCCTTGATCTTTGCCATTTTAATTATTATATGTCTTGATGTTGTCTTCCTTGGGTCCCTTGTTTTGGGAGATCTGTGCATCTCCATGGCTTGAGAGACTATCTCCTTCCCCAGATTGGGGAAGTTTTCAGCAGTTACCTCCTCAATGACAATTTCTATCCCTTTTTCTCTCTCTTCTTCTTCTGGTACCCATATTATGCGAATATTGTTCCGTTTGGATTGGTCACACAGTTCTCTCAATATTCTTTCATTCTTAGAGATCCTTTTTTCTCTCTGTGCCTCAGCCTCTTTGTATTCCTCTTCTCTAATTTCTATCCCATTTATCGTCTCTTCTACTACATCTTAATCTGCTTTTAAATCCCTCCATTGTATGTTTCATTTCAGATATGGAATTTCTTAATGATTGAATCTCCATCTTAAATTTGTCCCTGAGTTCTTGAGTATTTTTCTGTACCTCCATGAGCATGTTTATGATTTTTATTTTTAAACTCTCTTTCAGGAAGATTGGTGAGTAAAGTTTCATTTGGCCCCTTTTCTGGGGTTTGTGAGATTTTGGTCTGAACCAGGTTCCTTTGACATTTCATATTTCTATCTGGTGCCATCTAGTGCCCAGAAGCTCTAGTCTCTGGAGCTGCTCAGCCTCTAGAGTGAGGTTGGGGGTCATACGGGAGTGGCACTGGTGCCTTGGGCAGGAAAGAGCTGTTTCCTGATTCCTGGGTGCAGTGCCTGTCTCTAGTATGAGATCCAGTGGGCTGAGCACACAGGTGTAAGCTTTTGTGCTTGGCGCCTCTAGCTGCTGTGGGCGGGGCCTCCGGCTGGCCTGACGCCAGTGCAGTGACTGCCAGTTTGCAAGCAGGTGCTGGCAGGCCAGGAGAAGGTGCAGCAGGCTGCGTGTCACAGTGGGGGGCCTCGGAGCTGAGTAGGCAGCCAGGGGGATGGGGTGCCTGAAGCTCCTCAAAGTTCCCAACCTGCTGGGCAAAGTGTGCCCAGACAACCTTGTCCAGACTATCCCTTCTCCCATGCAGCAAGCTCCGTGCAAACCCCGCACCTTCAGCAGCCCTCTCACTGCTAGGAAGCCTGCCAGACCACCTGCCTTTTCCTTGTCTCAGCGCGGCTGGGTGTGGATCCCGTCCTCCACAAACACCTGGAATCTCAGTCTCTCAAGCACTCTGCCTGTCCCAGCTGCCCAACCTCCAGAGCACCACGCAATGTAGGTCTGTGGTCCAAAGCAGACCTCCAGGGCTGGGTGTTCAGCAGTCCCAGGCTTCCACCCCCTCCTCCCCTCGGTTTCTCTTCCTCCTGCTGGTGAGCTGAGGTGGGGGAAGGACCTGGGTCCCACCGGATCAAGACTTTGGTGCTTTACCCTATTTTGTGAGGTCTGCTTTGTTCGTGAGGTCTGTATGCTGTCTGGTGCAGCCTTCTTTCCTGTTGCTGTTTTAAGGTTAGTTGTAGTAACTATATTTTCACACTGTGTGTGGTTTTGGGAGTTCTCTGTCTTACCTCTCATGCCGCCACCTTGAATCCTCCGTTGTTTTTGCACTTTTATCAAAAATTGGTGAGGTAGATTTGTATAGGTCTATTTCTGGGTTCTCTATTCTCCTCCACTGATTTGTATGTCTTTCCCCTGCCAATAACACACCATCTACCATTACTGCATCTATATAACAAATCTTAAAATTGGGTAGACTGATTCTTACTACTTGATTCTTAAAAATGTTGGGGGCCAAGCTACTCTTGCTGCTTGACAAAGTCCAGGCTCGAGGATGCCTTCAGAAGATCTGGAAGCCTACCAGCTGGCCCTTGTTATTTCCCGCTATATTATTAACTTTCCCACGTGCTTCATTACTTGGAGCTCTAACAAAAAGTACACCATAATTCTCAGAAATATAACAAGAATTTAACCCCCTTTTATTTTCAGTTTTACTCCAAATACTTAAGGCACGTAGTCAAAGCTCAAGGAAAGCTCACCCTACCTTTCCTGCTTACTCAGAAGAAACTCCCTCTTTGGAACCTATACAAGATTGCCCCTTATTACAGCAGAGGAGTTTTATAAGAAATTACAGCATAAAGAGATATGGGAACGAGGACTGCAGGGAGGATCCCCCTCCTGACTCACCAATTGCCCAGAAAAGAATTAGTAATAAGCTTCCTTTTCCCACTATAGAAGGACCCCCTAATGTAGTTGTAGAGATTTTGAGTAGAAAATGGTACTTTTCTAAAGGTAAACGTAGCATGGGAAAAATTAATTGATGGACTCTGTTTCCCAGTCCTATTTCAAATACTAGGGTTCATGATCTATACATGAATAGGTAGTTTTTGATTAATAGAACAATGGTTAGTGCAGTTCAAGTTTTTTTTTATATATAGAAAAGAATTAAAAGAAATAGGCCCAGCTGGTGTTTGTTAAGTGAGAAACAAAAGGAAAGGTGTGTTAATCAGTAGAATGCTTACTGTAGTAGAAATGGTTAGGGGGAGTTGATAAGTAATCAAGGACAGAACAAACAAGACCAAGACAGCCTTTAGGACCTAATTGCCCTTGCTATTGTTTCAATACCATATAAGACACTGCACTCCAGGACACTGGAGACCACCGGAAATCGAGTTTAGAACTACTTAATGGTTGTCTGTTAAGTTCCCCACTCTGAATTCTATTGATTGTTAACTTGTATAAAATAAAACGACTACTAGCCTTGTGCTAGGAGATGCTTGCACCTTAGTCAGTGGGGGTGTCTTCTCATTCGCTGATGCATCTCAGTCCCCTTCGATACCTCACCCCAGCTGGAGCTGGACTCCGGCATAAAAAAAAGTTTTAGCTATTCTAATTCCTTTGCTTTTCAATCTAAATTTTAGAATAACAGTGTCTATAAGAAATCTTGCTGGGATTTTTATAGAAATTACATTAACCTGCATATCAATTTGGGGAGAATCAATGTTTTCTATGTTGAGTTTTCTGATCGAACAGATTGTGTCTCTCCATTTATTTAGATCTTTCATGAGCTTTTTGTAATTTTCAACATGTAGGTACTATACATATTTTGTTAGATTTACACCTAAGAATTTCTTTTGTGTGTGTGTGTGTGTGTCCTTGTAAATGTTATGGTATTTAAAATTTTATTTTTAGTGTATAGAAATACAATTGATTCTTGTATACTGATATTTTTATACTGCAACCTTATTGAATTCCCATAGTAGTTCTAGGAGGTTTTTATACATTTCTTGGGATTTTCCATATAGACAGTCATCTACAAATATGGACAGTTTTATTTCTTCCTTTCTGATCTATATGCCTGTTATTTTCTTTTCTTGCCTTAATTTGGTGGTTAGAGCTTCTAGCACTATTTTGAGTAAGAGTAGTGAGAGCACACATCCTTGCCTTGTTCCCTCCAGATCTTAGGGGGAAAGTAGTCTTTCACCTTTAAGTATAATGTTAAATGTAAGGTTTTTGTAGATACTCATAATCAAATTCAGGAGGATCCTTTCTTCTCATTTTACAGAGAGAGTTTCTAATCATGAATAAGTGTTGAATGTTGTCAAATGCCTTTTCTGTATCAATTAATGCTATTATGTGATTTTTCTTCTTTTAGATCTTAATATGGTGGGCTGCATTGATCGATTTTCATCAATATTCATATAGAACCAACCTGCTTCTCTGGAACAGACCCTCCTTGGTCATGGTGTATAAGTTTTCCTATATTTTGCTGAATTCTATTGGCTAATATTTTGTTAAGGATTTTTTGTGTCTATATTCATGAGGGATATTAGTTTTTAGTTTTCTTTTTTAACTTCGCTGGTCTTGGTATTAGTATAATACTACCTTCATAACATGAATCAAGAGGTGTTTCCTCTTCTATTTTTTGGAAGAGAGTGTGTAGAATAGTAAATTCTTTAAACATTTGCCAGAATTCTCCAGTGAAATCACCTGGGACTGGAATTTTTTTGGGGGGGGAGATTTAAAATCATCAATTCAATTCCCTTAATAATTATAGGGCTATTCAAATTATCTATTTTATATCAAGTGAGTTGGGGTAGTTTGTGTTTTTGAGGAGTTGGTCCATTTCCATTTCTATTTAAGTTATCAATCCATGTGTGCAAGTTATTGGTAGAATTCCTTATTATCCTTTTGATACCTGGGTCTGTGGTGATATCTCCTATTTCATTCCTAATATTGGTCATTTGTGTCTTCTCCCTTTTTTTTCTTTGTCAGTCTTCAGGAAGCTTGTCAGTTTTATTGATCTTTTCAAACAATCAGCTCTTCATTTAATCGATTTTTTCTATTTCCCTGCTTCCATGTTCTTGATCTCTTGTCTTTATCGTTTCCTTCATTCTGCTTGTTTTAGTTTCATTTTACTCCTATTTTTCTAGTTTCTTAAGGTGGGGGCTCAGGTTATTGATTGGAGATTATCCTCTTTTCTAATGTATGCATTTAGTGTATGAATTTCCCTCTCAGCACTGTTTTAGCTGTGTCCCATACATTTTGCTGTAATTTCATTTTCATTCAGTTCACTGTATTTTTTTTATTTCCTTCAAGACTCTTTGACCTGTGGATTATTTAGAAGTTTGTTGTTTAGTTTTCAAGTACTTGGAGATTTTCCTGTTTTTTTTTCTGTTATTAACAAAGTGTTAAGCTGATGGATGTCAATACTGGAAAGATGACCAAAGTGCCATGTAATTCTACGTTTTTCTTGTCTCAGTGTGAGGAAAACCAGCACTTCTTATTTACATGGCCAGCAAAGCTGATGTCATTGAGAAGCTACCCAGGACTCTGGGGTCATCTATGTGCTTTCCTTGCTAGTGGGTATCACCCATTTAAAGCCTTCTTCTTCCTGTGCCCCAGAAGTTTATAGAAGCCCTTGGCAGCATGTTTTCAATTTTCAGCCCCACACATGGGGATGTCTATTGACTACTGCATGGAATTCTACAAACAGAAGACTTTGCTCCTTTGATGCAGCAAGCATGTCAGGGTCCAGACACCACATCAAGGGGGTATAGTGGCCACGGGAAGCCAACTATCCACCCCCACCATAGCTCTGGAAGAACTAAAGGCATTAGAGATCCATCAAAAGGGGCTACTAATGGTCATACTTGGAGCCTGTTGGTAAACATGAGCTGGGAGAAGCTGTGGTGGTGTACTCAGGAGATGGTTACTCCCTCAGTGATTTCCGTCTGTGGTTTGTTGAGGATTTTTGTTCCTCAGAAATTATTGCTATGGACCCAGGGGTAGATAGATACTACCCTCTGACCCTGAGCACCATTGTCTTGATTCTCACAACTCATGTTAAGGAGCAGGTGGGAGGCTGGCCCGACTGGCCCAAGCTTAGCAACAGTTACCCAGTTTGGGGGATTCTACAGATAAAGGCCAAGCAGAAGAAACTAAAAAACCATGATGTCAGTTGCTCAGTCAGAACTCTTCCCTCTAGGATGCTGGAAGAGGCAGAGCAGAAACAGAATGGCAGGGACAGGAGGGGCAGGAGAGCCTAGCAAGACATGACTCTCAGGTAGGCAACACTTGGTAAAGGGCCCAAAACTAGCAGACTGAGGAAATCTTGGAGGTGGTATCTGGGGAACCCTGTGTCAGTAACGTTTCCTAGGGCTAATTTATCCTTGCCTTCTCTAGTAGGAATTGGTGCTGCTTATTCTGCAACTTCCTGGGAAATGTCTCACTTCCCACCAGTACTGGTTGCTGGGATCTTGGATCAGCCTTCTGCTGCTCCTTTCCCTCCCCTATCCCCGCCAGCTGGGTTCTCTGACTGGGGACGTGTGTCCTTACTGTCCCCCAAATTGCCCAGAACACTGCTAGCAAAAGGCCTGCCCTCTGCTCCCTCCGGAGGAGGTGTCTGGGGAGCTCCCGGGGTAGGACTCCTGATTTGCTTACACTGTGCCTTCTGAAAGAGGAAAGGGAGGGCAGAGAGTGGCCCCCCTCACACCAGGCTGGAAAAGCACCTCAGGCTCAAACAAATTGTTGCAACCTTTTGGGCCCTAGACAGTAAAGATGCTGATTAAATTTGAAATATAGAACCAATAAAAACAGCTTACTAAAAGGATAAACCATTGGGAATGCAAATTAGTTCAACCATTGTGGAAAGCAGTATGGAGGTTCCTCAAAAGACTCAAAATAGAAATACCATTTGACCCAGGAATTCCACTCCTAGGAATTTACCCTAAGAATGCAGCAGCCCAATTTGAAAAGGACAGATGCACCCCTATGTTTATTGCAGCACTATTTACAATAGCCAAGAAATGGAAGCAACCTAAGTGTCCATCAGTAGATGAATGGATAAAGAAGATGTGGTACATATACACAATGGAATATTATTCAGCCATAAGAAGAAAACAAATCCTACCATTTGCAACAACATGGATGGAGCTAGAGGGTATTATGCTCAGTGAAATAAGCCAAGCCGAAAAGACAAGTATCAAATGATTTCACTCATATGTGGAGTATAAGAACAAAGAAAAAAACTGAAGGAACAAAACAGCAGCAGACTCACAGAACCCAAGAACGGACTAATAGTTACCAAAGGGAAAGGGACTGGGGAAAATGGGCGGGAAGGGAGGGATAAGAGGGAAAAAGGGGCATTACGATTAGCAAATGTAATGTTGGGGGGGCACGGGGAGGGCAGTACAGCTCAGAGAAGACAAGTAGTGATTCTATAGCATCTCACTACGCTGATGGACAGTGACTGTAATGGGGTTGGTGGGGGGGACCTGATGAAGGGGTAGTTTAATAATCGTAATATTGCACATGTAATTGTAAATTAATGATAATAAAATAAATTATATTAAAATAAAATAAAATAAAATAAATAAACCCTTTAAAAAAAAATAAAAAATAAATAAAAAATAAATAAAAGGATAAACCATAGTCATGTTTGTCAAGAGCTCAAATAGAGGGATTAAAACCCATTATGAAAGAAATAGAAAAATAAGGGATAATTTTTAAAAGGCACTCACCTCCTAATACTTGCACACTTCCAAAAAAGAAGACAGATACCTTAGTGGGCTCAGGCAGTTGCAAAAAAATCCCATAGACCGGGGGGCTTAAACAAAGGACATTGATTTCTCACAGTGCTGGAAGCTGAAGTCTTGAGATTAAGGCACCAGCCTATTTGGTTCCTGCGGAGATCCCTCCTCCTGGCTTGTGGGCAGCCACCTTCTCGCCATGTGCTCCCACAGCCTTTCTGTGGTGCCTGTGGGTAGAAATAACTAGATCTCTATCTTCCTCTTTGTATAAGAGCCTTGCCCCATGACCTCATCTAAACCTAATTACGTCCCAAGTCTCCACCTCCACATCCCAGCCCACTGGGGATTAGGGCTTCAACATATAAATTTGGGGGGACACAAGCATTCACTCCATAAGAGAAGGGAAGTTTGATAAAGATGATCAACAAAAAATACAGCTGTGTACAAGAGCTTCAAGAAGTAAGTGAATTTGTTGTTTCATTAACCCATGCAACTATTCTGACTTTGGTACCATTGTCTGCAAAGTCTTTTCTGTGTCTGATCTATGGTCTGAGTTCTCTCTTTCCTTCTGTTCCTCTAGAAGATGAATCTCAGTTGTTTGCTTTTGCTTGCGGAAAAAGTCCAGGATTTATGGCAAAGGACTCCTTGAGGGTTTCATGCCTTCCTATTATTTTCTCTACTCATTTACGGGAAAACTTAGAGACATGTGTCCCACCAGAGAGATCTATAGTTATTCAGTATGTAGATGACATGCTGGTAGCCTCAGAAACTAAAGAGCAATGGAAAACTGGCCCTGGGCTTTCTTACAATTTCTCCCTGGCCAGGGACATAAGCCTCACTAGACAAATCACAATATTGCCAAACGGAGGTAACATATTTAGGGCATCTGCTGTCAGCTGCAGGCCACGGAGCAGTACAGTCTAAGAGTCAGCCCATTTAGCAGCTAAAACTACTATTAAAAATAAAGTGAACCAATAGCCACATTGTTTTTCTTGTGAAACCTTCATAAGAGTGTATATCAACGATATCTTAATTAAAAAAAGGAAAAAAAAGAAAGTAAACCAATTTTGGGACTAGTACAGTATCATCAATAGTGGATTCAGTTTTTGTAGAGCAGAGCAAACCTCTGATGGAGCAATTGCATGAACATTTTCCAGGTCTCTGGTTTGTCCCTAGAATCTGAAGAGGCTTTCGAAGAACTGAAATAGGCTTGTACCCCCTTCCCCAAGCTTTGGGGGTTCCAAACTGTGAAAAACCCAACCTGATTCACCTGATATTTCTGTTCATACTGCACATTTGATGATGTTTACTCATGTCTCATGTACTTGGGAGAAAAGTAGCCCACCAAAAGCTTCCTGTACTGTGGAGGCTCATGGGAAGAGTGTGGAGGTTCACGTTTTGTCTGGAATTAAGCCCACACAAACAGATGTTAATGGCAGCAACTACAGCTGCAATTCTTGGTTCTGGACCCGAAGTTTGGCCTATGAGAATTCCCTAACAAAATCACTCCTTTACCACAGACCCTAGTCACCTGGTTAGCACTGCTGTGTCATTAATAAAAATCATCTAAGAGAGGACTGTTAAAGGCACTAGACTTTTACAACATCTGTTGCGGTTGACTTTCCTTTTCGTTGTCCTTTTCCCCGCCAAAACAAAGAACTGAAAGGTAGACAGACACACAGACGCGAAGCAGAGCGAGAAAGTTTTATCTGAATCCACTCCAAGGGAGGAGTGGGCCAGGGTCAAGGGAGACAAAGGCCCCGAACTTTTAGGGGAGGGTCTATTCATCAAGGCCTAGCCAGGAGGAACTTCTTTGATTGACAGGATGAGGTCATTTGATTGACAGTTCTGGGTATACACCCACTCCTCTTGCTGCACATCTTTTCCCCAAATGCACCCGGAAAAGCCCATAGGAGCGTGAGGAGCAGGTTAGGGCGGCGTGCGTGGATAGGGTGGGGTGGAGGGGGAAGCAAAACCGCAACTTTATTTTAATGAGATTATGATGAGGGGTGGTTTGGGCGGTTCTTGGTTTTGATCAATTGCACCTACGTTTGCACCTGGTTGGGACCCCTCTGGCCTGGTCCCCACAGGCCAGGCAGCTGTCTCCCTGCAAAGCCTCTGTTGTCGTCATGCGGGACCCCATACCTGGGCTTTTTTTCCCTGGAACCTTCTCTTCCCCTTCCCCCGCTGCCCATGTCTATCTTTCTACCTAACATACCCACTAAAAAAATGAAATTATTCAAAAACTTATCAATGAGATGTGCCATTTATCAGCAGAATTCTCTGCAGTCCACGGCGGAGGTAAGCACAGGGAACGTGGTAGCAGCTGGGTTTCACAGAACTAATACTTGTAAAGGTAAGAGATTTTGTCAGATGATTTGAATTGATAAGCTGATCCCCTGTGAGGGAGGACAGCTAATAGCATGCTATAGAGTTCTGATGGCAGTTTCTGTTTGAAGTTTTATTCCATCCTAATATTTAAAAATAACCATTTGTTCCCATTTTGCTGCTTGTGCTGATGACAATATCTACATCTATCTTATGATACCCATTGATCTGCCCAGGGTTGAACTCCAGCAAAGAGTTGTGGGAGCATCTTGTTCCTGTATGATAGCCCTGGAAAGCCTCCAGAGTTAAAAGGTGCCTTGCCAGTAACGTGATTGCAAGCACCTTGTCTGGATCCCAAGAATAATTTGAGGGAAACTGAGAAATACACTCACTGATCCAAACTCAGTAAGTAGACACGGAGACAAAGAGAACAGCAGAGTGAGGCTTTCTTTAATGGCAGCCTTGCAAAATCACGTGTCTGGTAAGCAGGCACACCTAGGGCAGTTGGAGCAAGTAATTTATTCCCTAGCATGGGAGTCCCTCCCCTGGTCCCTCATTGGCTGAGTACTACAAGGTTCACATTCTTTCCCAGATGACACCTAAGCAAGTTATATCCATATTAGGTTTTCACTTACATTTGTCTTAATTTTATTGGCTGGTTTAAAACTTCTTTCTTTTTCCAAATAGGCACAGCCCCGTTCCTTATCAATTCCCCCTGCCCCCAACCTGAGCAATTTCCTGGAATGTATTTTGCCACGTGGCTCTTTGTCAATACTTCACTATTAAAATGTTTAAATCTCCTGGTGGGAGTAAGTCACGTTTAGGTTTTATGCTTTTTCTAACAGAAACTAAGCCATATTTCTGCTCAACTCCATCCTGAAGTTGGAGGTCTGAAGAGCAAAGCATATGTAATGGAATTCAGCTCTTCAAGGATATCAAAAGGGAATTTTCAAGTCATTCCTTGCCCAACCTATGCTGATGTTCAAATTAGCATACAATCATTTTGACCTTTCTAAATAAAAGGGCTTTTTTATCCTTAAAAAAAAGGGAAGGAATTTCTTCAAGCTATGGCGTGTGTGCAACAGACAGGGCTGTGGCCTGAAGTCTTGCCCTCTTCAAAAGCCACTCCTCGGGCAATGGTGGATTCTCTTCATAAACATGATTCCCACCTTGAGGATCTCAGGGCACTTGAATCAGACAGAAAAAGTAATTTTATTTCTGCTGTATTCCAGGATTTAACCAGGCAAACCCTGAGACTCAATGGCCAGGATCCCGCAACCTACTATATTAAGGTGGCCTACGACTCTGCCACTCACCTGAACCATTCAGCGAGCCCTTTAAGCAAGTGTGGCGTAGCTTCCTTTGACCTTATGTTTGGAGGGGCCTATGAGTTTGCATCTGAGACCAAGATCTGTGCACGATTTGACTGAATGCTTTCATTGTTGTGCTCAATATGTAAAAGGGCTTTTCTCTTTCTTAGAAACCCAGAGACTTAAAGACAAAAGGACCAGAAAGAATCACTCCAATGAATCTCACTATCCCAACTGACCGGGAGATTTCCGCCACATAAAGGCCTTCCTAGAGGGAAGGTGAGCTGGTGCTGTGCTGGGAGAGACCCTTCCAATGCTGCTGGTCATCCACAGGATCATCAGAATGAAAGAAAGACCCAGCGGGATCCCTGCTTCCCACGTGAAGCCAGCTTTTCAGGAGGATTGGCCCATGGTTCTCACCAATGACTTTTCTAGAGTAACTGGTAATGGCACCAAAGTCCACTGCAACAGCAAGTATTCTGGAGAATGTAGGCCTATTATGCTCTGCCAGGCCTCCCTAGTCACTGTAGTGAGCACTGGAATTACTTTAAGAATTATTTACTAGCAAACATTTGGCTGGTTAAATTTTGAAATCGAGGTCTTGAAATCGTTTAATGCTGCGGAAGAAAGCATCCCCCCAAACTCTTTGTTTTGGGGTGAATTATGCTCAGAGACCGAGTTTGTCTTTGCCACCAGCACTTCATTTAACACAGGTTCACCGTGGGACCTTCACAAGCCAGAGAATATCTCCCAACAAACCAATAAATAGATAATGTACTCCGGGCGGATGACAGCTTGATCCTACTCTTCTTCTGGTCCGAGGAGAGAGGAAAGGAATTGTTAGGCAGGAAAATAGATATAAGTGGGGTGGAAAGAGAAAAAGGCCAGGGAAGTCCACTAAAGAGACCCAAAGTTAATCAGTTAAAGCTCAAAAAGCCAGGAGCAACTTGGCCTGGAATGTTTGAATAATCCCCAGATAAAGGAGGGTACGTCAGCATAGTCCATGTCTTTATTATATTAAGCATGCAGGCCCAGCCATAAACAACATAGTAAAAGGCAGGAAGGATTCCATCTTAAAGATTGTATTTTAATACCCAGGAAGTTAAGAAGTAAGATTCTTAACTAACTCTTTAGCAAACAGACAATAACTCAGCCCACCTTGGGGGCTGGGCAGGCGGCCTTGTTTGATCTGCTCCCAGACCGAGAACACCGGGTATCCCAGGGAGAAATCAGAGCAGGAAGTTCCTTGTGTTCAGTTAATTCTAAGTATTCAAGGACCACTTAACAGGTCTGTATCTCCAGGCTTTAGTCACATTCCTGAAGAATCCTTAAAAGGGGGAACCCCCAACCTTTTGGGGTGCTCCTCTCTGAGGTTGCCCACACTTTCTAAGTGTGTAACCCTTTAACCTTAAACTTTCTCTCTCAAAGCTTTCAGGGCGCCTCTCCTCTCTGAGGTTCCTGCTGCACTTTTTCTCTCTTTAAGTAACTTTAAATAAAACTTTTACTCTGCTTCATTACTGTGTCTCTGCCCTTCAAGTCTTTGTTGCGGCGGGGACAAGGACGGAGGAAAATACACAACGCCCCCCCCAACAGAATCATGTCGCAATTTACCAAGCTCAATAAGTGGACACGGAGACAAAGAGAACAGCTGAGCGATGCTTTAATGACGGTCTTGCAAGATCGGGTGTCTGGTGAGCAGGCACACCTGAGGCCGTTGGCGCCATGTAATTTACACCTTAGTACGTGAGTCCCTCCTCTAGTTCCTCATTGGTTGAGTACTACAGGATTCACATTCTTTCCCGGACATCGCCTAAGCCAGTTATATCCATCACAGACCTTCCCTTACATTTGTCTTAATTTCATTGGTAGGTTTAAAACTTCTTTCTCTTCTCAAACACGTACAGCCAGGTCCTTATCAATCCCCCCACCCCCGCTCTCAGCCTGAGCAGCTTCCTGGCATATTTTCCACCGCGTGGCCCTTTGTTAATACCTTACTGTTAAAATGTTTAAACCTCCTGGTGGGAACAAATCACTTTAAGTCCGGGGAGAGGAAATCCTGGGGCAAAATACCTCTAAAAAACAAAATCAGTCAAAGGGAGAAATAAAGTTTAAAACCCGTTTATTGCTTACAAAACTGGAGTCCAGGCCCTTCTCTCTTTCCTGCTCCAGCAGCAGCAAAGCCGGCCCTCCCCTCACCTCTCAGGTACAGACAAGCCCTCCATTGCCCAGGTAATTACCCATTGATACGGAGATAAACTTCTCTCCACCCCTGAGGAATGATGCTAGTGCACTAAAGCCAAGCTTCTCTCCACCTCTGAGCTCCTGTTGATATGCAGATGTACTAAAGCCAGGCGAGATATTCTGGAAATGTTACAATTTTACCCACAATCACTTGTAGGTTTTATGCTTTTTCTAACAAGGTGCACCTTTGCACTAGCTGGTACTAAGGAGGGCCACTTTAGCCCCACAAGCTGACACCCAGCTGGTGGCACAGAAGTCCCAGTGCCCTGCCAACAAAGCGCGTTGCTAGCGTCTTCTTTGCGGGCGGGGGTGGGGGTGGGGGTGGCGGACTGTGCAGATTCCACCACTGCCCGCAGGAGAGTTGTCCTTGCCCGGCCAGGAGCTGATGTCCCACTGTCTTCAGAGAGCTGTTTGAGATCAGAAAAGAGTTGCCTTACCCAGACTGAACGCTGTCAGAGCATCCTCACAAACAGTGTTTATGGTTGAAATGTCCTCTTGCCAGAGTTACTGCTTCATGTTTTTACTGCTAAGTTCCAGACAGGCCCCTCAGTAGCTGAGCAACTGAGTTCTTAGCAACTCAGTTAGCAACTCACTTAGCAACAAGTGAGTTGATGACATCCTGACACAACTTACTTCATTCTTTTATCAAAACAACTTGAGTTAAAAAAAATGATTCCATCTTTTTTGGCTTTGTCATAAACAAGCGGATTTGGAATCCTAGCAAACTAATACACAATAGGACCTCGTGTGAATAGCCAGCAGCAGAACAAAAGGCATCCTTACAGTATAGGAGAACGTATTCATAAATGACTCATCTGATGAAGGGTTAATATCCAAAATACATAAAGAGCTCACATGTTTCAACACCCCCAAAATCAATAACCCAATTAAAAAATGGGTGGAGGACCTGAACAGACACTTCTCCAAAGAAGAAATATGGATGGCCAACAGGCACATGAAAAGATGCTCCACATCGCTAATCATCAGAGAAATGCAGATTAAAACCACAATGAGATATCACCTCACACCAATTAGGTTGGCCAACATCCAAAAGACAAACAACAACAAATGTTGGCGAGGATGTGGAGAAAGGGGAACCCTCCTACACTGCTGGCGGGAATGCAAATTAGTACAACCATTGTGGAAAGCAGTATGGAGGTTCCTCAAAAAACTCAAAATAGAAATACCATCTGACCCGGGAATTCCACTCCTAGGAATTTACCTGAAGAAAACAAGATCCCTGGTTCAAAAAGACATAAGTACCTCTATGTTTATTGCTGCACTATTTACAATAACCAAGATATGGAAGCAACCCAAGTGTCCATCAATAGATTAATGGATAAAGAAGATATGGTACATATACACAATGGAATATTATTCAACAATAAAAAGAAATCCTATCATTTGCAACAACATGGATGAATCTAGAGGGTATTATGCTCAGTGAAATAAGACAGGCAGAGAAGACAAATACCAAATTATTTCCCTTATTTGTGGAGTATAACAACGAAGCAAAACTGAAGGAACAAAACAGCAGCAGACTCACAGACTCCAAGAAGGGACTAGCAGTTACCAAAGAGAAGGGGTTGAGAAGGGTCAGTGGGGAGGGAGGGAGAAGGGTATTAAGAGGCATTATGATTAGCACTCACAATATAGGTAGTCTCACGGGAAGGCAGTACAGCACAGTGAAGACAAGTAGTGACTCTATATCATTTTACCACACTGATGGACAGTGATTACAATGGGGTGGGCGGGAGACTTGATAATATGAGTGAATGTTGAAACCACAATGTTGTTCATGTGAGGCCCTCATAAGATTGTATATCAATGATACCTTAAGTAAAAAAATAATAATACTGAAATAGTTAACCATTTGAAAGCTCAAGTAATAAATATGTTACAACAGCTAGTAACATGAATGTATGACAAAGGAAAATGTTTGCACATTAAAGGCCAAGAATCCGATTTAACCCTTCTGCATTGGTAAATGTTAAAGTTATGCTCCTAAGGCAAGCATGGTACTGAATTTTCAACTTCATCCTATTGTAATTCTGCTAATTGTTCTGCTTTGCATTTTACTTGCTGGCTATTTAGGTGTCTGTAACTAGTCCAGAAAAAGATAAATGCAACCATGGAGATGATTAAATATGGTAATGTTACTATTTCATAGCAACACAGCAAGGTGTTTTGAAGTGCAAATAAGAACCTTAATTCTCCCTTTAGAAAGTAAGGCCAAGAGATTTCCCCCTCTCAACTGTTTCTTTCAGGATTTCTCCGTCTGTCTTTTCAAAACTATGTAAATCTTTTTAAAGGCTAAACAACCCTGTAGCCATTCTCACAACTCAGGACTGTTCCCTGCATTCAAGGACCTGGGAGCGTGTTTCTGAAATGTAATCAAGGCAAATACCACCAGGGCAGACTTCCCAGTTTCCTGGGAGCGGGTGGGTCTGACTCCAAATTGCAAAACCTGCCTGCTGGAATGGGCTGTATCCACTTAGCTCTGTCTGGCAGTGAGACTTCCTTCTGTCTCGGCAGCCCTTCCGCAGGCTGCCTGAGATGCATGTCCTATTCTGGTTTCATGCTTATTCAATGATAACAATAGTTTTCTTTTTTTTCTGCTTTTGAGGAGAGGTGTTCTGGGTTGGTAGGAGATTGTTTTTAATTACTGTAAGTCCGGGACAGGAAATCCCAGGGCAAAATACCTCTAAAAACCAAAATCAGTCAAAGGGAGAAATAAAGTTTAAAACCCGTTTATTGCTCACAAACTGCAGTCCAGGGCCATCTTTCTCATCTGCTCTGGAAGAAGCCAGCAAGCCAGCCAGCCCCTTCCCCTTAACCTCTCAGGTTCAGACACACCCTCGGTTGCTCAGTTAATTACCCATTGACATGGAGGTGAACTTCTCTCCACCTCTGAGGATATGCAAATGAACCAAAGCCAGGTGAGATATTCTGGAAATATTACTATTTTACCCACAGGCCACCCCTCCAGAAATCTTGCCTTACAATCTACTTGTTCCCCTTCTTCAGCAGTGGTCCCTGGGCAAGAAAACTGGAGCACTGTGACCAGACTAATGACATAACAATAGCAACAGCAATAAAATCATGACAGTCCTCAAGCCGGAGGATTCAGCGAGGTTCACAGTCTTATGCACATTAAGTCCATAGCTCGTCCATTCCATAGGCAGGCAGTAGCCGAGGGTTCCGAGCAATCATCACGCAGCACCTGCAGCCAGGGGGCGCATTCAGGCCACAAGGACAGTAGGAGAAAATAACCTTAAGGGCGATAAGATACATGTTTTAATGACACCAGCATAGGCAGATCTTGTCCATCAGGTAGGATACATGCAAGAGAGTGGTCCTGTGATAAAACAGTGGCAGGAATGGGATCTCGTCCTGGTCTAGTGTACCAGACTTTCACCCCCCTCCCTGTGGGAGTTACAGATGGGTTGATATACAGGGTTATGGGAGGTGCATGTACTGGCTGTAAAGATAAAACAAACTTCCCCGCAAGATGCTCTTACCTCGTGGATGTTTTGTGTACACTACCATGACCTTTGGGGGCCATTCAGCTGTTATTTCAGGAATACACAGGAGGCCAGCTTCCAGGTCTTTCCCCCAAGGTGCCAGAAGGGCCAGCCGTCGCTGGTCCATGTGTCGGAATGTCCAGGGCCAGGTCCATTCAACAGTGTCTCCAGGGCTTAATGCAGTGGGGCTGGCAGCAGGATGTTGCTCTGATGGCCATATCCTGGCTTCAATAACTCTTCTTCTGTGTGGATGTAGTTATATAGGAGAGGCAGCAAGGTGTGTGAGCCTATCCACAGGACTCAAAGCTCCTTTACATGGCTTCTCATTCAAACGCCGCAGCACTGTCCATAGGCGAACTGACCAACCCTGTAGACTGTTGGTGCCTGACTTCAGGCCAGATTTCAACAAACCGTTGTACCTCTCTATCATGCCTGCCCCGGTAGGATTATATGGTACATGAAATTTCCACTTTATTTCTAATTGCCGCACCCATTCTTGTTACGCATGTCTAGTAAAGTGGGTGCCTTGATGGATCTCAATCACCTGCGGCCGGCCATAGGCTGCAAAGAGACACTCCAGGCCCCTCTTGGTGGTTTGCTGATCTGCACACTGTGCAGGAAAAGTAACCAACAGTCCAGTAGCCGTGTCCACACAAGTCATGGCATACTGATATCCTGATATGGGCAGAGGCCCAATATAGTCTATCTGCCACCTGACAAGGGGTGTTGGCCCCCTTACTATTGTCCCCTGTTGCTGTGGGACTCGGTGTGAGTCCCTCTGAGAGCACACAAGGCACTCCTTCCGGGCTCCGCTGACTTCTTCAGAGGTTGATGTGATGAGGGGATTCTTGTTCACAAAGCTGAAGAATGAGCTTCTCAAACACTCAAGGTAGGAGAGCAAGGTACAGGCTTTTAGAGATAAAGTGAAAGGACGTAACTCCTGGCTCATGCCAAGAGGGGACAAGAGAGTCCGGGGTGGTGCATTGTCAAGGGGTTTTGTAGGCAGTTGAGGATTTTTGAGAACATGAAAAAAGGCTTAGCGGTGTGGACTTGTTAAGTGGTCCTTGGATGTTTAGAATTAACAACACAAGCAACTTCCTGCTCTGATGATTTCTCCCTGAGATACCAGCATCTTGGTCTGGGGGCATATGAAACAAGGCCACCTGCCCAGCCTCCAAGGTGGGCTGAATTATTGTTTGCTAAAGAGTAAGTTAAGAATTTCTAATGTCTTACCTTCTTGGGTGTTAAAATGCAATCTTATCTTTAAGGTGGAATCCTTTCCTTTTACTATGTTGTTTATGGCTGGGCTTACTTGCCATTATTAATTGTCCAGATTGCAAGTCACATCAGGTCTGAAGGAGGAAAGACAGCACATAGGCCTGGGCCTTTTAGCATGCTAAAGTGAATCTTACCCATGATCACAAATGATTAGCATAATAAAAACGTGCTACTCTTCTTTATTTGGGGAATATTAACTGATCTCACTGAAGAATGACTCTAGAGCTTAATGTTTAACACAGAGCTTTGGTAGGGGGTTTCCTTGCATGTAGTTACATTGCTCTGACTGCAAATATCCTGCCTTGCTTTTTCCGGAGGCCCTCACCCTACTCTGTCTACACCCACGGTCCCTGTCTCAAATAGCATGCCCCACCTATAGGGCTACAGCCCACATTGTCTTTTGCCCCGGGTGCAACAAATGCTGGGGCAGCCATTGGGCCACATCAGAGGCAGGCTTTCCTTCTGCACCTGGGCCAGTGTGTCTGCTTCATCATTCCCTGGGGATGCCAAAAGCAAACGGCCAGTCACATGATATATGGTAATAGTCTTGGTTTGACCAGGCCCATAGGTTTTGCCACAACTCTTGCCCCCAAGAGGGCTGGTGACCAACCATCCAGTTGGCATACCATCTTGGTAGCCACAGAGTCAAGCCCTGATAGACAGCCCAGGTGTCAGTGCAGACAACTATGGGGGAAGGCTCCTGGGTGATCACAAGCCATACTGCCCACAACTCAGCCCATTGACTGCTCTTCCCCTCTCCATCCTCCATCCCATATTGTCTCAGTCTTAGGATGGAAAGGCACGGCCCTCCACTTCGAGGGCTGCCCACGACTGGAGCCATCTGCATACCAACCATATTCAGGTATAGGGGCTTTTCCCTCCTGATAAGCAGTCTCGGCTACCAAGGGCTGAAAAGCAAGTTCTCCCTGCTTCCCACTGGTATAGGTCACGGGCCCCAGCAAGTGTTGGAGTTCTCCACTTAAGGGGCTAGTAGAGAGGGCGCTGAGCTGCTGTAAATATGCACCTCGTTTGGCCAGTGTAGGTGTCTGAGCCATGCCACTCCGTGGCCTTTGGGTCCAGTCTCGCACCCACCCCGCGATGGGATAGGTGTTTATTACCTTGGTCGGAGCTGTTCTGGCAATGGGCTCTGTAGCCAGCAAGGCATGGTACACAGCAACCAATTGCTTCTCTATCAAGGTGGACCGGACCTCTGCTCCTTTCCATAGTTGTGACCAGAATCCAGTAGGTTGGTGTGTCCGTTCAAGCTGCTGCCAAAGGCCCCATCCATAACCATCTTCGGTTACATGAACATCTAGTGCACAGGGCCTTGATGAGTCCATTACATTCAAGGCCTGTACAGCCTAGACTGTCCACTTGGCAGCAGTAAAAGCAGCCGCACGTGTCTCATCCCAGTCCCACCTGACGCCCTTTCGTACCAACCGGTATGAGGGCTTCATAATTTGTGCCAAGTGAGGGATAAACACTCTCCAGTAGCCCAAAAGACCCAAAAAGTCTTGTAATACTGCCACAGTGGTAGGGGTGGGGAAAGCCTGGACCTTGTCTGTAACTGCTTCAGGAACAACTTTAGTTTTACCCGACCAGACAACCCCCAAGAATTTCACAGACAAACCAGGTCCCTGAACCTTGGTGCTGTTCACAGCCCATCCTTTTTCCTGTAGATGTTGCAGCAGTCCAGGAACTGCCCCTTCTAAATCTGAAAGAGAATCAGATGTGAGCATAATGTCATCAATGTAGTGATACGACAGCACTGTTTGAGGTTTCCTCCATGTGGCCAAGTCCTGGGCTACAAGTCCATGACAGATGGTGGGGCTGTGGAGATATCCCTGTGGAAGGACAGTGAATGTCCACTGCTGGCCTTCCCACGTGAAGGCAAACTGTTCCTGGCTTTCCTGTGCTATGTCAATAGAGAAGAAATCATTAACAAGGTCTACTACATAATGATACGTTCCCAGTTCATGGCTGAGGGTGTCCAGAATGTCTGCTGTAGAGGGGACAGCAGCATTGAAAGGGGGTGTGACTTTATTCAATTCCCTGTAGTCCACAGTCATATGCCAGGAGCCGTCTGGCTTCTTCACTGGCCACACTGGGGAAGTAAAAGGACTATGAGTGGGCTTTATGATGCCCACTTCTCCAACTCCTGCAGAGTTTCTCAAATTTCCTTGTGCCCCCCAGGCAATTTATACTGCTTAATATTTGTCACCCGCCGAGGTACAGGCAGAGCTACAGATGGGTGCTTAGCATGTCCCCTCAGAACTGCCTTTATCACTCGTACCCTCAGTGTGAACTCACCTGCAGTGGTCTGTAACCACAGGCCCTGCAGAATATCTACCCCCAAAATATATTCAGGGATGGGAGAAATGTACACGGTACACCCCTTTGGGGGTAAACGCCCTATCCCCAATGGGATTTGGGCTTTCTTCACTCTAATTGCCTTCCCCCCTTAGCCATCTATCACAGTAGGGGTCCCGGGAAAACACTCAGGGCTGCCATGAATCAGAGAACACTCAGCTCCTGTGTCCACTAGCTCCAGGACACTTTGTACATTCACAGGGGACCAATGAATTGCTAATTCTACATGTGGCCTCTGGTTCCCAACATGTCCCCCAAGGTGGGGACTTTGACCCCCCCCTCAGTCAAACCACGATGCCCAATCATCCTCCTCTGGGGGTGAGAGCCCAAGCGAATCCTGAATACTGTCTCCCATGAAGTTTTGCAGGGACGCAGGCCGGGCATGAGGCTTGACTCTGGTTTCCATGTCCTGGACCTCAGTGGCTGGAACTGGTGCTCTGGCTTCAATTGGTGCCACAGTTCTAACAATATTCTATTGGGCTGCCCATGGAGTTTTTCTTTCACCACCCTGGCCTTTATCAAATCAACCCACATCTGGGTCCTCGAGACCTTCACAGGGCCTTTTGCACTTCTCCTTTCAGTCATGGCCCATACTTCCCTCTGTGCCCTTACTGTTTCAACCTCCCCCAGATCTGCTAAAGTACGAGTAGCCTCCCTTATGGGCTGCCCCAGGTGGGGGGCAAGAGTATTCACTAGGGACCCAAAGAGAGATGTGGGAGCTGTAGGCAGCACCAAATTTCTCATTCCTATAGTGAAAACCTCATCAGGGCCCTGGGGGTCCATATTATAGATGATGTTTTTCATACCCAATTCCCACAGCACCAGTTGGAGCTCTGCATACATTTTCAAACTACTGGAAAAATATGGTAAATCACCCTGATTAGGCCAAACTATCCTGACAGCAGCTGTCAGCCATTCCAGCAGTGTCTGATTCCCTGAGGCATGATGGGCATTTTGCAACCGTTGCCGGAGGGAAGAGTGAGTCGTCAGGGAAGCCATTCTACTCATCTCAGTACCCGACACAACAATGTTCTCCACACCCATATCCCAGAGACGTAAAAGCCATGTAGGCAGAGATTCTGATGGCCTCTGCCTATACCAGACGCTCATGTCCACCAGCTCATCCTGGGTATAAGGGCAGAGCATGGAGTGCTCCACAACCTGGGGAGGGGGCTGCTCCTACCCCTGAGGAGCCTGCAATTGTTTTGTTTTTATTTCCTTAATTACAGCAGGGCGGGCCTTTAAAACAGAAGATGGTACCTGCGGTGGTGGCCTGGGTAGCAGATCCGCCCATGGCCCCGCCGCCTCCTCTTCTCCCTTGGGCTCCTCCTCCACCATTTCTGGGGCTGAAGGCACTGCTCTTTCCTCCCCCTCCCCCATGGCCTCCGGCAACGCGGCTTTTCCTGCCGTCTCCCCCCTCGCCGCTGCTAAGGAATCTTCTAGGAGTGCGACCTGCCTTTTCAGTAACTGTCTCTCTTCTTTAACAGCATCCCATAGGGTATCGCCCAGCTCCTCCAAGCGATGCTGAAGTGTGTCTCTCTCCCGTCCAAGTCCCTTGATAATCGTCTCTTTCTCCTGTATAACATTTTCCACTATCTCAATGAAAAGAGACCCTACAATGCCAGCCACTACACGGCCCCCTAAGGTCTCCAAGCAGTCTTCCAATTCACGGAGGCCTAATTCTGCAGCTTCTGGTGTTTCTACACCCAGTTCTGGGGAAGGCCCCACCCCTCTAGGAGGTACTTTACTCTAGACCAACTCCCCACAAGGGGTTCCCAACTTGGAAGCCCCACAGCTGGGGGGATAATAACAGGTGAAGCGGCACCCTCTACCCCTGCATCCACTGGGGCCTCCCCACCCCCCCCCACGCAGGAGCAGCCCTTACAAAGGTCACACCTGTTATGACAGATTTCACGTTCAGAGGCACCATGCTGACTTCCGCCAGGTGTAAGTCCAGGGAGAGGAAATCCCATGGCAAAACACCTCTAAAAACCGAAATCAGTCAAAGGGAGAAATAAAGTTTAAAAACCTGTTTATTGCTCACAAACTGCAGTCCAGGGCCGGCTTTCTCCTCTGCTCCAGAAGAAGCAAGCAAGCAAGCAAGCCAGCCCCTTCCCTTAACCTCTCAGGTTCAGACACGCCCTCAGTTGCCCAGGTAATTACCCACTGACATGGAGATGAACTTCTCTCCACCCCTGAGGATATGCAAATGATCTAAAGCCAGGCGGGATACTCTGGAAATGTTACAATTTTACCCACACTGCCATTGTTAAAAACAACAATAAAAAAACCAACCTGGACATTGTAATAAGACCCTGCCGAGCCTTACTGAGCATCTCCAGCCTGGAAGTGTTTTGTTCCGTTTTGTTTTTAAAGAAAAAAAATCTTGAGTACTGCCTGACACTGTACACAAAAATCAGTTCCAGTTGATTTGTCAATGTAAAAATAAAAGGCAAAACCAGAAAACTTGTAGAAGACAACAGGAGAACATCTACATGATCTCAGGGTCGGGAAAGATTTCTTAAATGGGATACAAAAATCACTAACCATAGGGGAAATACTGATAAATCAGTATTTTCTGCAGTCTGTCGGCACTAGGCCAATTGCTATTCTTCACATGTCTACACTGCGCTGCACCCTCCTCCAACCCCAGCCCCACACTGTGGCTTCTGATCAGTCTCCATTCTCTTCATCCCAGATTTCCAAGCTCCTGTTTTATGCAAAGCATGTAGGATTACCACTTCAGGGTGAGTCCCTTACCTACAGAAGTGTACTTTGTTTCTTGTGTTCTGAGATTTGCTGCCACTTGGCTGCTCTGCTATGCTCTTTGCCTTTCAATTACATGCATCCCTTACTGGCTTCTGCTCCATCTCTTCCCAATATTCCCCAGACCCTATAGCTCTTGGTGTGTGCAAGGCATATAGGTTTATCACTTCAGAGTAAACCCTGCACTTGGGCAGAGTGCACTGGTCTTATCTGGAATATGTCAGTGTGGAACTGGCTCACTGTGCCTTCTGCATAGCCATCCCCTGCAGCTTCCAGGAGGCTTCTCAGTGCCTTAGGGAGCCCTTCTGCTTTGCTTGGAGCTGAGGCTACTTCTCCTAGTGAGACAGGAACTGTGGCTGTAGTCAGAGTAGGGTGAGGGCCTCTGGAAAAAAGCAAGGCAGGATATTTACAGTCAAAGCAATGTAACAATGTAAAGAAGCCCCTATCGAAACTCTGTGTTCAGCATTATGCAAAGTCAAGGTCACACTAATTCTCTAGGGTAAAGATACTAGACTACGAATATAGACATCTTCAGTGAGATCAGTTAAAGGGCAAAAGGCCAGGAGCAACTTGGCTTGGAATGTTTGTGTTCTGCAGGGGTATCTCAGCATAATCCGTGACTTCACTGTAAACAGCCCTAGCAAACAGACAATAACCCAGCCCACCTTGAGGGTAGGGCAGGTGGTACAAGTCCACACCCCTAAGCCTTTTTTTCATGTCCCCAAAAATCCTCAACTGCCTATAAATCCCCTAGACAACACACCACCCCGGGCTCTCTTGTCCCCTCCTGGTGTGAACCAGGAGCTCTTTCCTCTCACTTTATTTCTAAATAAAAGCCTCTACCCTGGCTCTCCTACCTTGGGTGTTTGCAAGTTCATTCTTCAACTCCGCAAACAAGAACCCCAGCATCACTAGCTTTGCTGAAAATGGAGTTGGTAGGGGGCTTCCATGCACCTCATTGCTTTTGTGAGATAACCAGAAGGGTCAAAGCGCTGTCTCTCACCACCACATTTGTCCGTTCATACTCTCTTTTAAAGGATGCGGGTTGAATGATACCAAATGCCTTATCAGCACCTACCAATGTGATCAAGCGATTTTCTCTGGCGTTTTGAGTAACGACTTCCGTGAAAAGATTTCCTGATGTCAAACTACCCTTGTACTTCTGTACTAGACCCTATTGGGTCATACATAGTATCTTATTCTTCTGCTATATTGCCAGGACCCACTTGCTTATCTTTTTTTAGAATTTTTGCACTCATATTCAAAAGTGAGCTATCCAGAGATTTTTTTTTTGTCTTTTTTATTTCTTTAGTAGGTTTAGGTGTTAGGTTTGTTAGCTTTATGTTAGAGCAAAGTTCAAGACTAGGCTTTTAGGTATTTTGAGACAAATCTCAACATGGGTGGGTTGGGTGTCCCTCCCACCTGTTATGAGTATCCTTCACAGAGTTGCTTATGTCAGGTCTCCAGTATGGAATTGCTTATGTCAGGCTTGCCTGCTTTCACGCTGACTGCCTCTGTAAACATACCCCACCCTAACAGATGTGCCGGTGAACACCCAAACCAGATAACTCCATATATCAGGGGTGCCGGTGAATGCCTGAGCTGGATAACAACACATGTGGACTGTCCCTCTTATCTCCAATCCATGAATGGATGGACTGGACTATATGAGGGACCAGACACAGAGCCCCTGTGGCAAGGTCATCCCAGAGGTTCCTGACACCGGACCACAGACATATGCTCTGAGGCTTGCTCCTCTCATCTGCCTGCGCTCCTGCTCCATCACGAATTTGTCACTCCACTGGAACTGCCTCAGCTGAATTGCTTTCCCCTTGGGACAGACAAGAGGCTGATTAGGACAGCCTGGACCTGAACCACCCATTGTGACCGGTATGAGATGTATTGATCCATGATATGTGTGATTTTCAGATATTCGTGATCCCCCCTTTGAGTGTTGTGTGAAAGGAAATTGCAAAATAAACTGTGTGATTCGTGCAACCATAAGGGTGTCGAGTTCATTACTCCATCGTCCTGCAGATCCACACTTCCTGGTCTGCTAGCGTCACACCACAACGGCAGCAGTCAATTCTCAGGCACTAGCTGGGAGAGAATTAAGCTCAATTCTAACACTATCTACCCAGAGAGAGAATCACATTCCACAGGGTAAGGACTCAGTCCAAAAGACTGCCCCCCATCTCCCACTTCAGACACCAGTCGCCAGCCCCAGGCTGTTTAGCTGTGCTTCAGACTGACTACAGATTGGAGGTTCAAACAAACCCCCCTTAGGTTTGATTAATTTGCTAGCACCGCTCACAGAGCTCAGGAAAGCATTTAGTTGCATTTGCCAGTTTTTTAAAGGATATGAGAAAAGATATGAATCAACAGCCAAATGAGGAGATGCAGAGTGAGCTCCTGAACAAAGAAGCTTCTGACTTTGTGGAGCTTGGGGCACTTGGAAGCATACTGCTTCCCCACGCATGGGTGCTCCCCAAAAAGCACCAAACATCTCTCCTCTTTTACAGAGGCTTCACTACGTAGCCAAAACTGACTAAGTCATTCACCATTGGCTGATTCAACCTCCCGCCCCTCTCCCCTCTCTGGAAGTGAGGGGTTGGGGGACTGAAGGTTCCAACCCTTTAGTCATATGGTTGATCCTCTTGGACACCCGCCTTTGGGTGGGGTACAGAAGTCACATTCATTAATAACAAGACACCAATTTCACCTTTATGGCTCTGAAGTGTTTTCAGGGACTGTGGATGAAGACCAATATATTTGAGAAATATATTCTGGTTATCTGAATGTAAGCCCGGGGAAAGGAAATCCAGGGGCAAAATACCTCTGAAAACCGAAATCAGTCAAAGGGAGAAATGAAGTCAAAAATCTGTTTATTGCTTACAAACTGCAGTCCAGGGACTTCTCTCTTTCCTGCTCCAGCAGAAGCAAAACTGGCCCCCCCCTGTCACCTTTCAGGTACAGATAAGCCCTCTGTTGCCCAGGTAATTACCCATTCATATGGAGATGACCTTCTCTCCACCCCTGAGGATATGCAAATGCACTAAAGCCATACTTCTTTCCACCTCTGAACACCTATTGAGATGCAGATGTACTAAAGCCAGGCGAGATATTCTGGAAATATTACAATTTTACCCACACTGAATGACCAAATATATATTTCTTATATATCATTATATACTTCAATTAGGTAATACACTCCTGAAGATGAATGAGTGGGGGCTCGCCTAGTAAATAACAAGACTTATTAAAAGCTATAATAACAAAGCCTGACATTAGCACAGGTAGACAAACTGGCCAGTGCGACAAAACAGAGCTCAAAACAGACCCCACAAAGATGGACCTTTAATATGTGACACATGGCACAAGGCAGATTGAGGAGAAAAGGTGATTATTCAACAAATGGAGAAGGAAGTATCGGTGACTCCTATGGGGGAAAGCTGAGATTGAGTCCCTTTATCATATCTTACACAAAAGTCATTTCCAGAAGCATTAAGGATATAAATGTCAAAAGGAAACCTTAAAATTCTTATAGATCTTATAAGGAAATCTAGGTGAATATCTTTCTGACCTTGGGATAGGGAAGGACTTCTTAAATGAGGCATAAAAAGCATTAATCTGAAGAAGAAGAAAAAAGAAAAAAACAATTGATAGATTTAACTATGTTAGAATTGGAACTTCTGTTTACCAAAGACTTTTTAAAGAAAGTGAAAAGGCAAGCCACAGACTGAGAGAAAATATTTGCAATACATGTAACTGACAAAAGATTTGTATCCAGAATATATAAACAGTTCCTACAGATAAATAAGCAAAAGGAAAAAGAAAACAATACAAAACCGGGAAAAGACAAGATGGGGTATAACATAGAAGAGAAAATGCACATAGCCAAGAAACTACTGAAGGAAAGATCCTCCTCACCAGTAATCAGGGAAATGCAGACCACAGTGGGAGACCATTTCCACCCACCTGCCTGGCAGAAATGAAGAAGTCTGAAAATTGAAGAGTTGAAGAAGATGTAGGTCCCAAAGGATCTTTCACACATTGCTAGTGGGAGTATAAATTGGTAGGACCAGTTTGGGAAATAATTAGGCCCCACCTGTCAAGTTGAACATGTGCATATCTTTCACTCCTGGGCTTATATGCAAGACAGAATTTCATATGTTGCACCAGGAGACTGTGCACACAAATGTTCACAGCAGTGCTGTTGCAAGAGCAACAGACAAGAAACAACAGAAATGCTCTTTAATAAGAAAATGGGTGAACAAATTATAGAATATTATATATCAGTAAAAACGAATGAATACAACAACATCATAGAAAAAAATCTTAGTTATATAATGTTGAGGAGAGAAAAGCAAGCCCAGGAGACTAACAATAGGCTAATTTTTGCATAAAGTTGAAAATAAGCTGAATTGAAAAATACAATTTTAGGCATACATAAATATATTATAAAGCTGTATTAAAAACAAAACAAAATGAGGGGAAGCAACCCAAGTGTCCATTACCAAATGAATGGATAAACAAATGTGGTCTATCCATACAACAGAATGCTACTTGGCCATTAAAAGGCATGGAATTCTGATCCATGCTAGAATGTAGATGAATCTTGAAAATGCTGTATGAAGTGAAATAAGTCAGTCATAAAATGACAAATAGTATACAGTTCCACTTACATGAAATATCTAGAATGGGCAAATTCATAAAGACAGAAAGTGGATAGAGGTTACAGGGGACTGGAGGAGGGGAACAGCGAGCTATTGCTTAATGAGGATAGTTTCTTTTTGGTGCAACTAAAGGGTTTGGAAAATAGTGGTGATGGTTGCACACTGCGAATGGAATCAGTACCTCCAAATTGTATTTTAAAATGTTTAATATGACAAATTTTGTGTTATAAATACTCTATTGCAATTTAAAAAAGAGAATGATAAGTCCAAATGTGAGCTGTTGGTCACTGAGAAGTATGAGGAACACAGGGGTCAGGATGGTGCACGTAAGCTACTGGTAATGGCCCCATGCCAGGTTGGATGGTGGTTTCACAGGTATTAAGGAGCTTATTTTTAAAATAAACAAAGTGAAATTGGCCTTGAGAGGACAAGTTTGATGGATAGTGAGTAATTATATGCTGTGAATCTATAATAAAGAAAAAAAAAACTAGAAAAGCAAATACCCATGTTCTCATGAGCCAGGACCTGTTCTCAAAGAGAACATGAGTAGCCCCCTGGGTCCCTGTCTGCTTCCTCCACGCCATCAACAGGGTATTCAGTTTTACAAAATGGAAGAACAGAAATAGATGCTTACAAATCTTGTCAACTGATCTTTGACAAAGGAGCAAAGGCGATTCAATGGAGAAAGGATAATCTTCAACAATTGATGCTGGAACAACTGGACGTCCATGTGCAAAAAGTGAATCTAGCCACAGCCCTTACACCCTTCAGAAAAATTAACTCAAAATGGATCATAGACCTAAATGTAAAATGAAAAACTATAAAATCCTAGATTATAATCTAGAGGAGAATCTAGGTGACTTTGGGTTTGGTGATGACTTCTTTGGCTACAACACCAAAGTTATGACCCATAGGAAATGGAAAACACAAAGGTTATGGCTGCATTAGGAGATGGCAACCGCATCACTCCAGGGTGACAGATGATGAAGAGTCAAGGTTCCCTGGAGAAGACAAGCTGGACAGAGTTTCCAGGTCACGGTCTGGCCTTAGCTTCCCTAGAAGTTTCCGTCCAGCGATGCCAGTGAACAAGGTCATGAGTGAGTACTGGGAAAAACGGCTCCCTAGTCGGGCATCTGGCAGGGCTGGGATGGGGACTGGGACATCCAGCACAGGGACTGTGCATCCAGTGAGAAAATAGAAGAGTGAGCTCTTGGCCTCTTTACAGCAATCAGGGGTGAGTCGGAGTGGGTGGGGGTGATGTGACATCCTGAGCAGGCCCAGGCTTCAGGGCATGGAGGGAGAGCAGCACAGAGTTGGGAAAGCAATAGTCCAGAGAAGAACCTGGGCTAGGCACACCTTGGCATTTGGTCTTCAGGTCAAAGAATGCTACAATGGCTGTAGCAATCATGGTGATGACATCCCTCACCATGGCTATCTCTTGAGCATGCTGTTCTGCTCTAGTCTGGCTGCCCATCACACCTGTTGCCCTTCTGCTGTGCTGGGGTGTCCCTCCACCCTCTTCTTCATTGCTGAGGTCAGATTGGAGTACCTGCCCCTGGATCAATTGAGTGGATTTGATCCCCTTCCTCCACTCCCAGAGTGCTTTGTCTTTGGATTTTCTGCTTGCAGGAAGAAGCTGACTCTAAAATTAAGCAAGAAAAGGGATTTATTTGGCATGATGCTGGGGAGATCATTGAACTGGTGGAGTGACTGATCAAGCAGGGCTTGGGATACACAGGTGTTACCTGTTTTGAGTGGGGCTCAGAGCAAGGAAGTGCCCTGCAGAAGGTCTGGGCTGTGGTACAAGCTGCTCTGCCACTAGAGGGCAAGATGCAACCAACCCAATGGCCCGAGAGGGGTCTGTTCATGGTAGACAAGTAATGGTGTGCAAAGTCTTGGGGAGTCAATAGAAGGTTTGGAGCAAGGCCTTATCTTGTTCCTCACCACTCAAAAAGTGGCTGCTGTCATGCTCCTAGGCCATGGTATAGATTAAAAGTCTGACCATGAGTCATCAAGAGCCTATGCGACCAGGCTGCCTGCCATGAGCTTAGTATTGACAAACCCATGGAGTTATGTGGCCAGGTAGGCACAGCAGCAAGCCAGTGGAGGCGGCACCTTCAGGACCAGGCCCAGTTGGGGCCAGAGGCTCAGATCAGGTACATAGTCAGGTAGTCTAGACCCCAAGTCACCTGGCACCATCACACTGGTATAGTGCCTCAACTTGACACCTTATTGACTCATTGGCAGGGGGTTCCTTATGACTGACTCATGAGGGGGAAAGTATTCAGACCTGGTTCAAAGATGGGACATGTTATTACGTTGGTACTGGTAAAACCAGACTACTGCCTCACAACAGTCCCACTCAGGGTGGCCTTAAAGGACAGTGGTGAGGGGAAACCCTCCTAGTGAGTGGTACACTTGGTCGTCTACTTGGTAGAGAGAAAATGGCCCAAGATAAAGATGTCCAAGGACAATGAGTTGGCTGATTGGTTAGGGACTCAGGAGAAGTAAGATTGTAAGGTCAGTAAAAAGGGTCCTGCACCCAATTCCAACGTGTGGTGGGAATTTTTCTACATCAGGCAATTCTCGGACCCCAGCTGGGTGTCCTATGATTCAACTCAATTCTGACTTTGTGGACCCAGAGACAGCATCACATCCCACAGGTTAAGGGTTCATCCCTCGTAACACTGCCTCCCACAGCCCACTTCAGACACCAGTCGCAAGCCCAGGTCGTTGCCTGTACTTCACACTGGTTATAAATCAGAGGTTCCCAAGACCCCCTTCCTTGGATTTGATCAGTTTGCTGGAGCAGCTCACAGGACTCAGAGAAACATTTCACTCCCTACCTCACCAGTTTATTATGAAAGGAGAGAACCCGGGAACAGCCAGCTGGAAGAGATGCAGAGGGCAAGGTAAGGGGAAAGGGTGCAGAGCTCCTGTGCCCTCTCTGGGCGGGCCACTCTCCTCCCACCTCCCTGTGCCCAACCTACCCCAAGCTCTCTGTGGGTAAAATTGTAATATTTCCAGAATCTCACCTGGCTTTAGTACATCTGCATATCAATAGGCGTTCAGAGGTGGAAAGAAGTATGGCTTTTGTTCATTTGCATCATTCCTCAGGGGTGGAGAGAAGTTCATCTCCATATCAATGAGTAATTACCTGGGCAAGGAGGGCTTATCTGTACCCAAGAGGTGAGGGGAGGGGCGGTTTTGCTGCAGCTGGAGCAGGAAAGAGAGAAGGCCCCAGACTGCAATTTGTAAGCAATAAACGGATTTTAAACCTTATTTCTCCCTTTGACTGATTTCGATTTTTAGAGATATTTTGCCCCAGGATTTCCTTTCCCCAGAGTTACACTCTCCCAACCCTGTCCTTTTGCGGTTTTATGGATGCTTCGTCAGTAGGCAAGGTTGATTAAATCGTCAGCTACTGGCCACAGAGTCAGCTTCCAGCCCTTCCCCTCCCTGGAGGTGGGGGTGGGTGGGTTGGAGGGGCAGGTACAGAGAGTTGCAACCCTGTAATCACCTGGTTGGCTCCCCTGGCCACCAGCCCCCATCCTTAGGTTACCTAAGGGCTTTCCGAAGGTCACTCCATTAACACCTTGCGTGCTCTCCTCACAGGAAATTCCAAAAGTTTTAGGAGCTCTGTGCTGGAAACAAGAAGACTAAGTACAGCTGCCCCTCAAACGCAAGGGTTAGGGGTGGTGACCACATAGTCAAAAATCCACATATACGGTGCAGCCACTATGGAGAGCAGTATGGAGGCTCCTCAAAATACTAAAAATAGAAATACCATATGACCCAGCAGTTCACTTCCAGGAATCTACCTGAAGAAAAGAAAATCATTAATTTGAAAAGACATATGCATCCCTATGTTTATTGCTGCATTATTTATAACAGCCAAGTTATGGAAGAAACTGAAGTGTCTGTCAATAGCTGAATGGATAAAGACAATGTGGTACATATACACAATGGAATATTATTCAGCCATAAAAAAAGAAATCCTGCCATTTGGGACAACATGGATAGACCTAGAGGGTATTATGCTCAGTGAAGTAAGCCCAGTGTAGAAAGACAAATACCATATGCTTTCAATTCTATGGAATCTAAAACCAAAACTATACAAAAATGAACATAACAGCAGTAATCTCATAGACACTGAGAAGTGACTGGTGGTTACTGTGGGGGAGGGGGAGGGGGGAGGGAGGCGGAGTGGGATTAAGGGGCACAGAAATCTCAATCATAATATAAGTTGGTCACAGGAATGGAAGTGTAGCATGGAGAATATAGCCAGCATGGAGAATATAGCCATATAACATCATTCTATGCTGAGAGACAATAACTGCACTATGGGGGGTGAGGATTTAATAATGTGGGTAACTGTTGAATCACTGTGTTGTATACTTGAAACCTATATTGATTGCATAGCGACTATACTTCAATCAAAAAAAGAAAATGCACATGTAACTTTATGACTCCCCAAATTTAACTACTAATAGCCTACTGTTGACCAGAAGCTTTACCGATAACATAGACGATTAACACATATTTTATGTTACATGTAATATACACTGTATTCTTACAATAAAGTAACCTAGAGAAAGAAAGTGTTAACAATATCATAAGGAAGGGAAAATACATTTACAGTAGCATACTGTATTTTTTTTTTGGCTTTTTTAAAAATATAATTTATTTTGGTATCATTAATCTACAATTACATGTGCAATATTATGGTTATTAAACTACCCCTTCATCAGGTCCCCCCCACCAACCCCATTACAGTCACTGTCCATCAGCATAGTGAGATGCTATAGAATCACGACTTGTCTTCTCTGAGTTGTACAGCCCTCCCCGTGCCCCCGGCAACATTAAGTCTGCTAATTGTAATGCCCCTTTTTCCCTCTTATCCCCTCCCTTCCCACCCATCTTCCCCAGTCCCTTTCCCTTTGGTAACTATTAGTCCGTTCTTGGGTTCTGTGAGTGTGCTGCTGTTTTGTTCCTTCAGTATTTTTTCTTTGTTCTTATACTCCACATATGAGTGAAATCATTTGATACTTGTCTTTTTCGGCTTGGCTTATTTCACTGAGCATAATACCCTCTAGCCCATCCATGTTGTTGCAAATGGTAGGATTTGTTT